>JASAMX010002752.1:0-40609 GCA_030248175.1 Microlaimidae sp. YZB2_3 | reverse complement strand
CTTCACAAAAAAACATTGTTTACAATGTTTCGGAAATTGAACTTTTGTCTTTTTCCTGCGACCATGTTGGTATAGATTTTAGTATAAATTTTTATCCAAATGTATATGTAGAAAAACCTAAAGTTTTTAAAGATTATAAAAATGCGGACTATGTTAAAATTAATAAGTATTTACAAGCTATTCAATGGAAAGATATATTCCAAAATTGCAAATGTGTAAATGATTATTATGAAGTATTTTGTGATGTTAATTATAACTGTATTAACGAGTACGTCCCTGAAAAAACTTTACGAAAGAAGGGGTTAAGGTGTCCCAAACACATTTGATTGCTTTTATCACAAAAGCGCGTTTTGTATAAAAATAGTAAAAGTTCTCTCGAATCAAAAAAAATGTATAAAAACTGTGCTAAGAGTTATAAAGAAGCGCTAAGAAATTATTACAAACAGCGGGAAAAGAGTGCTATTGACAGCAAAAACATTAAAACATTTTATAAGTTTGCAAATAAAAAACTAAAGTCCAAAACAAATTCTATTGGGCCAATAAAACGAAAAGATGGGTCAATTACATTAAATGATAATGAAAAATGTCAAATATTTCAAGATTATTTTATAAGTGCATTTACTTTAGATGATGGTAAGCTGCCAAATTTTTCAAGCAGGGTAGAAAAAAACCAAGGGCTTTATAATATTTTGTTTCCACTTGACTTAGTTGCTAGCAGATTAAGAAAACTACCGAATAAGCTTTCAAGAACACCAGATAATTTGCCAGCTTACTATTTAAAGCGTGTCTCGTACAGTATTGCAACTCCTTTAGTATTTATTTATGAATTATCTATGAAAACAAGTAGCATGCCTGACATATGGAAAGAGGCATTAGTACCTCCCGCGTTTAAAAAAGGGTTAAGCTGTGAAGTGAAAAACTATAGACAGTTAAGTTTAACCAGCAACTGCCTAAAAACCATGGAAAATATAGTTTATGATTCTTGTATTAAATATCGCAAAAATAATAATTTGATTTCAAAAGAGCAGCACGGTTTCTTAAAAAACGTTCTGTTGGCTTACAGCTTTTGCTTAGTCTTTGTGATTGTATTAGTGCTCTTGACGCAAAAAAATTGCACTGATATAGTTTACGTGGACTTTGCAAAAGCGTTCGACACGGTAAGCCACTCAAAACTATTGCTTAAATTAAAAGCGTATGGCTTTGATTATGAACTACTTTCATGGTTTAGGGAGTTTTTAATCAATAGGAAACAAAAAGTTGTTATCAACGAAGCTTTTTCTGAACCCGCTGTGGTCACCAGTGGTGTGCCGCAAGGCAGTGTTTTAGGGCCTCTTTTTTTATAGTTTATATAAATGACCTACCTGAATGTTTAGGCTCAGAAACAAAAGTTAAGCTCTTTGCGGACGACGCAAAGTTGTACACAAGTTTTTCTAAATACGACAATAATGAAGGTTTTGTTAAGTCTTTACAGCAATTTTGCGGAAGGGCTGATACGTGGCAGTTAACTATTGCCTTCCATAAATGTAATGTTATGTCTCTTGGTTATGACAATCCGTATAAAACTTATAGCTTAAATAATTTTAAAATTAATCAATGTGATAATGTACAGGATTTGGGTATTGTAATAGACAAAAAATGCAATTTTCCGAATATTGCGCTAAAATTTCAGCAAATGCATGTGCAAAAATAGGTTTACTTTTTCGAGCTTTTCAATCAAGTGAAATGGATACGTTATTACTTGCGTATAAAACCTATATACGCCCGCTGTTAGAGTTTGAAACTTTCATATGGTCACCATTTTTGATAAAAAATATAGAAATTTTGGAAAAACCACAAAGAATATATACGAGAAGACTTTATGAACGGTTTTGTTTTTCATATGTTGACTATAAGACACGGTTAACCGAACTTAATTTGGAAAGTCTTGAACATCGTCGTATCAAAAATGACATGATATTAGTTTACAAAATTTTATATGGATTAGTGGATATAGAAAAAGACTGTTTATTTAGTCTAGATAAAACTGATAGACTAAGAAATAATGGTCTTAAGGTAAAAGTAAAAACTTTTCGGTTGGATGTAGCAAAACATTTTTTTGTAAATCGCGTAATAAAAACATGGAACAAGCTACCTAGAGATATAGTTCTGACTGACCCAATAACAAAATTTAAAAGGAAAATCAAAACTATTAACTTAGAGCAACTGTAAAAAATAAAAATATATATGTGTTATGTATTACTGTGTTGTGTTATATTTATACTGACACTTTTTGATTTTACTTGCACTTTAGTTGTCGTAATTTATGACCTGTGCATTTTACTAATAAATAAATAATAAATAAGTAAAGTAACCACACGTTCTTTGAGAAAATATCACGTGCAAAGAAACACATGACGCAACTAAATAATAATTGGTTAAACAACCACTGAAAACTTTTTTTAATTTTTCTCGCTCACGGGTTTATTGTTTATTTCTTCCTGGCGGAGAGCGGTTACGCCCTTAATTTCAGCCTGGAAGACGTTAGCTTTAGTATGTTTTTACCGTAAATGACATTTGCTCCAAAACGCCGATTTTCTCTACGTTAAAATCTGGCAATTTGCCATCATCTTCAGTAAATACAGAACTGAAGTATTTCGCAAAAACTTTGGCTTTTTTTTATCACTAGTAATATAAGAACCGTCTTTTTTTAATAATGGTGGGATGTTTTTTCTAGTTTTAATTTTATTGTTAACAAATTTGTAAAAATTATTTAAATTATTTGAGTTTAAAATTCTTTCTTCTAAACTTAAGTTATAGCTTTTTACTAATTGTTTCTATTCTTTGCAAATTTTTTTATACTCTGTTTTATATCTCTACGATGTTTATATTTACGCCACATTCTTTGTTTTTTATTTTGCAGCCTTGTTATTGTTTGTGGAGTTTTCTTATACGAAGAACTTTTTATAATTTTTTTAAGTGGAACGTGTCTTCGAATTCCTTCAAAAAGAATATCATTAAAACACTGCCAGCATTCTTCAACCGTGCAGCAGAAAGAAAAAAGATTATCCCAATCAACTGACATTAAAAATAATGTCAGCAATTCGTAATCGCCTTGCGAGAAGTCAGGTACCCATTTCACTCCATGATTTTTTTCGCAAACAAAATTATAATCGTACTTAATTTTAAAATGAATTGAATTATAGTCGGAAGTTGAAAATCCAGACGTAACTGTAGTTTCTGTGATAATTTCCGGATCGTTAGTCAAGACAAGATCAAGAGTATTATTATATCTAGTTGGCTGATTTATTAACTGATATAAACCGAGCTCAAGAAAAAAAGTAAACCATTCTCTTTCGTTTTGACTATTGGAAAAAATAGAGTTTCTGCTACAAAATAAACTATACTCTACATTTAACCTGAGGTAAAGACTTAAACAAAATTCTAATCCTATTTCTAGTTTGCAGAAATAAAACACCTAAGTAAGGTAAACACAACACTACTGGAAACGATGATACAAAGGCGGTTTTAGGCATATCCTGTTGGGCAAAAATTTTGTCAAAAAAGCGTTTTATGCACATATCAAGAATTTTATCAGGTTACCCATTCCGTTTAAAAATGTCCCGTAGCTTCATGAATTCTGTGTGAACATTATTTAATGTATTTCAAATAGAGTAGGAACGAAAAAGTAGCGATAAGAAAAGACCAATTTTATAGTTAGTTGGGATAAAACTGGTAAAATTAGTATATACACCACTAAAGATGCTTTTCCGAAAAATACAAGTGATGAAGTCTCCATTTAGGGACTGGATTTGAATATCTAAAAAATGAAAAGAGTTTTCTGGTTTTATCCGTATGCTTTACTTTTACCAAGTATTCGATGCTTTAATTATTGCTTTATCTGCATTTTAGATCATGTCTGATGAGATACTGTGAAGTATTAAAACGTTACAATATATATGGAATAAAAGTTTTAACGACTGTTTTATTGTGAAACTAAGATTTCCACCAAGCAAAAGCTACCATTATGTTTTAGCCTGTAACACGACGCACAACATCTCAAATCCGTTTTTTGCATATGCAATCACAAAGAGTTTAAATTCACGATACTTTTTTTAATTAGAATGATACGTTAATTTAAAATATTAATCAATATTATTTAAACTAAAGGTGAAAAGTTACCTCGGAAAATACATATGAAGGAACTGGTTCAGATTTGGTTTCTTTCAAATAGGTGTCCCAACTGAACGTTCTATTATAACCTAATAAAAATGACTAAAATTAGAGATTACGCCGAGCATTGTACGTAAATGTATCGAAAATTTATTCATTGTCAGCTAAAGTGAACAAATATTATATAGGCAAATTTATATCTAGCTGAGCTTGATGAATTGCAGTATTTATCGACTTTAGCAAATTAGTTTTAAATTTCAAGCAAAAACGGTTTAATAATAAAGATTTAATGCCTTATTTTAACAATTTTTTTACAAATTTATACTTAATGTCCCTTCCGTAAAAACTCAAAGTACAAGCATTAATAAAAAGCGATTATCTTTTCCATTTTATTGTCCGGCCTATGGTGTAATCGATAGCACGCCAAAGTCGACTTTGGAGGTTACAGGTTCAATTCCTGTATCTGCCAAATTTTTCAATAAATTTGGCTGTCTAAATTTTTCAGAGCCTGGCTATTTTTGCTTCTACTTTGGGTCGTCACATATTTCTTATATTTTAAAAGTCGTGCTTAAAAATATTATGCATTCCATTTTTTTTAACAAACACTTCATTACCAGTGTACCCCCCTCCCCCCGTTCTACGGAAGATGGACGGGCTTGTTTGCGCTGGTGGAGGTATGCGGATGATTTAGGGTCGATGGAGCCTTGGGAACTTGGAGCCAAAAATAGAGAACTTGGAGCCGTAAGTGGAGCACTTGGAGCCTAAAGATGGGAACTTGAAGCCGAAAATAAAAATCGCTAAAACATTAACCTAAGCCTAATTGAAGCCTAAATCTAAACCCAAACCAATTTATTCTTAAAGGCTCTAAGTTCTCATTACTCGTGGCTCCAAGTTCCCAAACATTTTCGATGGCTCCAAGTTCCCTGCTTAAGGCTCTAAAGACCCCGTACCGTGGGGATTGAATCAAAGAGGCTGAGAGCAGCTCTTCTCTGGGTAGGAAGGTGTGACACATACCGCGTATGTGTCACATGGTTGTCCGGCCTATGGTGTAATGGATAGCACGCCAGAGTCAACTTTGAAGGTTACGGGTTCAATTCCTGTATCGGCCAAATTTTTCAATAAATTTGGCTGTCTAAATTTTTCAGCGCGTGGTTATTTTCACTTCTACACTCTCAGATAGTTTTGCATTTTTTCACAAAAAAATTTGTAGAAAATTGCAAAAAAAACGCACACCTTGGGGTTCAGTACAGTTTTTTGCGATTTTATACAAACTTTTTTGTAATTCTGGGAAATATACAAACTTTTTTGTTATTCTGGGAAATATACAAACTTTTTTGTAATTCTGGGAATTGCAAAACTTTTTGCGATTTTTTTATAGTTAGTATTATTGTGTTTGTTTGTAGTGTTTGATTTTATTTTTATTGCAGTTACAATAGTAACATAATGTGAATGTTTTATTTTAAGTCAAAATAAACTACGCATTGGGTAATAAATCCGCACTGCACTAGAAAAAAAATTAATTATTAAAAGCAAAAGTATTATTTACTGTGTTACTTTTTTTACCGGTCTTTTAGTATACCCATGCTCATTTGCTTTTGGAAAAACACCACGATTACCAGTAATATGAACACTTCATTTTTACTCTATTTAATCAAGAATATACAGAGATAAACCTGGACAAAACTTTTTTTGTTTTAGCCAAATTATTGTTTCTATCTGGTAAGCTGGAAGTATATTGACCGAAAATTTTATTAAATTTTATCAACCTAGTAAAAAGTTATTAATAAATCGATTTGACGTATTAAAAAAACACCCTATAGAACAGAATTCATAAACAAGATTATTTAGTTTTCAAAAAACAAAAGTTTTTTGAGATTCGTCCCTGTACATTTTTGCAAAAAAGCCCACACTATTTATTATTCAATATTCCATTATACAGGGCGTTTTTTAATGCACACGATCATTTTTCCTGATAACTTTTTACACAAAGCGTCATTTGCACTGAAAATTCTAGTGAATATTGGCAATTTCATGGAAAACCAATGATAAAAGTTTTAGCTAATTTGCTTAAAGGACGCTACAATTACACAAATCAAACGTCTTTGTTTTGGCAACTTGAAAAATCAAAATTTTGTGAATTTTTAATTTTATGATGTTTACTCTAAAAAATTGTTTACAGGGGTATTTTTCCTGTTGAATCCATTTTTCATATTAATTTTTACAAAAAATCTCTAAAAACGCTTAAAAAATCAAAAATAAAATAAAACTTTTTGAAAATTTTTGGCAAAAATTAAAATTCTAAAAAAAGTATTTTTTGAAACTTTTCTTAAAAAACTGTTATCAAAAACCAATTCTACAACCGAAAATGCCCCTGTAAACAATTTTTAAAGTAAACACCAAAAATTTAAAAATTCACAAAAATTTTATTTTTCAAGTTAACAAAAAAGAGGCCAAAGTTTGATTTATTCTAGCGTAATTCGAGTAATTCTTAATTTGAGTAATTCTAGCGTCCTTTGACAAAATTAACTGAAATTTTCAACATTGGTTTTTCATTTACTTTGGGTCTTCACATTAACTTAGAACAAAAATTCTAATTTTTAAAGGGTAAAATTAAAAAAATTCTGTATATTTTGTGATACGGCGGGATTTGCAGAAACTTATGTGTTCTGATTCGCGTTTCTAACATCATAACCGCACAATTTTAACTAATCCTTTCTTGTCCCAAACACAATTTTACAAAGTTAACTATGGTTTTTAATCTAGCTGACCGCGATATTTGCAGTATTGAATCGACTATTTAACAACAAAAACATTCAAAATTTTTAACTAAAGCGGATTAACAACAAAGATTAAAAACTGTATTTTAATAATTATTTATTAAATCATCTAATTTATAACATAAATGCAAATTTTTTAAGGGCTAAAGTTAGTTAATTTGTGTATATTTTGTGAAAAAGTGGAATTAAAAAAAATTTCTGCGTTCTTATTTGTTAATTAAAAAAATACATCATTACCGCACAATTTTAATTGGTCCCCTCATGTCTGCATTGTAATTTTCAGCGTCAGCCAGATATAATTCAACCATAAAATAAAAATATGTAAATTTTGAAATGAAATTAACCGGGTTTTAAACTTTTTAACTTGCGATTGCATTTTACAGCAAACAAACATTCTTTCAGTGCTTTTTATGTTCAATTCTATTAACCGATATACTCTTCGGGGCGAACAAAAGTGAAATATTATTGTTGAATAACGTTTCTCCTTTGGGCAGGTCACCCGAAGCGTAGCCAACAAGTGAAAACAGAAGGAAAAGGAAATCTATTATAAATAAAATCATTGTTCAACATCAAAAGAAAACAAAAAAACAAACACATACACAAAATGTTGGCACGGCAAACCTCACCATCACTGTAAAAAACTTACATAGAAACTAGTGTAACCAGCTGTTTGATTTGTACTTCTTTGTACTAATTTTAGCAAATTTATACAAATTCGCCTAATGATTTGGTCTTTGAAAACATAAAGGCTCTGGTTCAAGAAAAAATACCAGCGAATCACTTTATTCAACTTGAATTTTCAATGTTACCTTTTTGGCTAAATTTTCAAAGGTGTTTGATAGCCCAGATAAAAACCATCTGAATCCCAAGACAGAAACTAATAATTTTGAAAAAAATACCCGGAGGCGTAGTTAATTGACGGTTTTCGTGTAAACAATAATTGATTGGATGCAGAGCTGCATCGTCTGTTGTTGCGAAGTAATCAAACTCTTTTGGCCATCCATCCAGATGAATTTTAATTTTTCCGGAAATGGATATTTCACTGATCTAAACACGATTATTAATATAAAAAAATTATCCAATTCCACAAACAATTGAAATATTTATTATAAAAGCTAATATAAATAACAGTAAGTGCATACACAAAAATTTAATTTTTGGTTTGGCAATGACGACAAGTCTATTTTTTGTCAATAACATTACATAACGCCGAAAGAAATACCCTGTTTTGTCCAATATTTTTGCATAAGTATTGTGATTTTTCTTTACAAATGCTTTTTTATTGTTAAAACTATAGTGTATATATATTTATAAGTAATTAAGAAACTTTAACTTTTCAGCTATAGCAATAACATAGCTTTAACATATAACAGGTAGACATAGCATCGTGACCTTCGGTTTTAATACAATGTTAGCCGTTTTGGCCATTATCAAATTAAACTGAGTTTTAAATAAAAACTCTTGCATTTTAATTTTTTACACTCTTGCAAGTGTCTATATATTTTGGAAAAAATATGATCTACTAAAAAAAATATAGGGTCACTCTGGTCAACATCCTTTGTTCCAAAAGGAAGTATTGCTCGCGCACAAAGAGATGCCGCGCGCAAAAAAGGCCACCGGCATTTAACTAATTACACCTTTTTAATAACCGGCCCGTGCGGCATTTTTTTAGCCATATTCGCCCCTGCATTTTGAAGCCCTGTTTGCCGTTGCTCCTCCAACAACCATTCCCACGGATCAAAACATATATGACGTGATCGCGAATACTATATGGCATTTTGAGGGTCCTTAAAATCCTGACGTGGTTATATAAACTTTTCTCAAATAATTTTTCGCACTCTGTAGATTTGTACAAAAAAGGATTCTGAATATGAAAAATTTATTTCAAACTGTTTTTGTAGTGGACGCACCCTATAGCTTTATAATATACCAAAAACCGTTTGTGGAAAAAGTATACAGTAGAGGGTGGTGTTGAATTTTGGTAAATCCAACAACACAGCAGCTGGGAATACCACTTCATATTATGAAATATAAATAGCAATATCTTCTAAGATATATTTACAAATAAAACAGTTACTGGACCGTTAGGATTAACCAGACATAATAAAAGCTATGTTTAATATTTAAAAGATATAAATAGCTTGCACATTTATGAATAATATATTATATTTAATATAAATGTATATTATTCTATTTATTTATGATATATTATTATTAGTATTATTATTATTAAATACCACCCGCAGGAATTTATAATAAATATAAATTATGGTAAAATAGAGAAAATTTAATAATGCTTTTATTGTTGTTTATTTATTATTACTTCAAAACAATATCAAAACGATCGCACTTTTGCTCATAGGAGCTAACAGCGCAGAATTACAGGTAGAGTAATCAGTTCATGATTACAAATAGAGTAATCATTGTTTTTAATTTATGATTACAGGTAGAGTAATCAGTTCATGATTACAGATAGAGTAATCATTGTTTTTAGTTTCTGATTACAGGTAGAGTAATCAGTTCATGATTACAGATAGAGTAATCATTGTTTTTAGTTTCTGATTACAGGTAGAGTAATCAGTTCATGATTACAGGTAGAGTAATCATTGTTTTAATCTCATGACAGATAGAGAATAGTTCATGATTACAGAGACAGTAATCATGTTTTTAGTTTCTGATTACAAGGAGAGAATCAGTTCAGATTACAGATAGAGTAAGATGTTTTTAGTTTCTGATTAAGACAGATAATATAATCATCAGTGATTACAGGTAGAGTAATCAGCTTATGATTACAGATATAGTAGTCATTGTTTTTAGTTTCTGATTACAGGTAGAGTAATCAGTTTATGATTACAAATAGAGTAATCAGTACATGTTAACACCATTAGTGTGTTTACTACTATAAAAAAACCTTGTACTAAAAATATTTCTTAAAGTTTTAATACTTTAATGAACCCTAGTTTTTAGTGTGTTTAAACACCGTCAGTGTGTTCTGCTTGCAGTACTATAGTATTTTATTTATGGAGATTAACTGATTATCATTGATCTTCAATTTAGGTGCCTAGTCACATAATGCAATCATAAAGATTTGGCATTTATTTATTAACTCATTAATATAATGAGCAGTCATATATTTGAAAAGATCTGTTGGTACTTTGCGCCTGAAGAAGACTTTGGTCGAAACAAAATGCTGTTTAAATCAATTTTTAAGTAGTATTTTGTCGCGCCGTCAGCTCCTATGAGCAAAAGTGCCATCTTTTTAATACTGTTTTAAAGTAATAATAAATAAACAATAATAAAAGTTTTATTAATTTTCTCTATTTTACCATAATTTATATTTATTATAAATTCCAGTGAGTAGTATTTAATAATAATAATACTAATAATATATCATAAATGAATAGAATACTATACATTTATATTAAATATAATATATTATTTATAAATGTGCAAGCTATTTATATCTTTTAAATGTTAAATATAGGTTTTATTATGTCTAATTAATCCTTAACGATCCAGTAACTGTTTTATTTGTAAATATATCTTAGGAAATATTGCTGTTTACATTTCATAATATGAGGTGGTATTCCCAGCTGCTTTGTTGTTGGATTTACCAAAATTCAACACCCAACTCTAATTTGTACAAAGAAGAAGTCTGAATATGAAAAATTTATTTTAAACTGTTTTTGTAGTGTACGTACCCTTTAGCTTTATAATTTACCAAAAACCGTTTGTGGAAAGTATACAGAAAACCGTTTATTATTAAACTTAAAGTATTTAATATAATTTACCACAAAATAAACCTTTCATGATATTGATCATAAATAATTTTAAATTATACATGATAAAATCCCTCTATTTAAATAGAGGTTGATCAGTATTAAAGATTTCCACAGCCTTATGACGCTATAAAATCAATTTCAGCTAATGAGCGTCTGACAAAAAATGGTCCCACAATGAACCTGAAGATCTCCATATTTTAGCTCCTCCCACTTTCATTACCCCAAAGCAAAATATATAGCCTCAAATCGCAATTAGTATCCGCCATTTAAGGGTCCTTATAAATCTAAAGTGTTTAACAAAAAGATTTTAAAAAATAAGCACCGTAGCGACGCAAATTATTGGTTTTGGTTGGGTTTTATTGACCGCCTCCAGTTTCATCCCCATTCTCCAGTTTCCGTTGCTGATCAAATAGGATTGTTTAGAATCAGCGATTTCGTTGGAAAATATGTCCACGCAACAGACTACTTGGCTCTAAAATTAAAATTTTCTATAATCAAACAATAATTTAGTATTTTATTTCCGTTGCAAAAAGTGATTTGTTAAATATAAAAATTACACAAAATTATATCAGCTTCTATTTCTTGGCTACCCACAGTTTATTTATACAACTTAACCGCCTTCCGTCAAGAAAAAGAATTCAAGAATGAACGCAAGCCAGATAAATATAAAAAAGTTAACAGTGGTAATGCAACCAACTGTTATCGAGTTGTGTCAAATGTTTTCTCACACGTGATATATTCTTAAAGAAGAAGTAAACACTTGATCACCCCGAAAATTTCACCCTGATGGAATTTGTCTTTAATAAGTACCCTGCATTCAGCAATTACAGACGGTTAATAGTTTATTCAACAACTGGGTGCACGATTAGCTAACTAACTATCAAAAATAATAAAAACACGCTTGCTCTCTATATATTTTGGAACAAAACTGTGGGTATCAAAACAAAACTTTTCAAAAAAGACCAGAAAGTACACAATGTTCCTTTTTGAAAAGTCAAATATATTTGAACCGTTTGAACAATATTTCGAGGAAAAAAGTTAGAAGATTTTAGGGCAAAACCTAATTTTTTGATTATTATCGAAATCAGAAACAAAAATTTTGCTTTAACACTTTTTTTCCAACATATTTAAATCAAACAAAAACCACGGTTTTTAGTTTTTTCAAAAGCCAAACAAAAGAACAATAATTTTTAAACAAAATAACAAAAATATTTTAATTTATATATCACAACCCGATAGTTAATTTACTATAGACACCTTGCACTGAAACTTAAAATAAACATAAGATATAGAATACAGAAACGTTGTTGCCTGTACGGAAAATACCGTAATCATGCTTTTTTTAAAATTTTTTTTTTAAAAAATGTTTTTTTAAAAAAAAACGAAAGGCCAAACACGAAAACCTGGGGTGTTTAATAATAACATCACACTGATTATGTATGTTGATTTATATTAGCAATTGCCTGTTTTAAAACGTGTAATTAAGATTTGTATGTAAATATAAAAAAATATATGGCAGCAAATGTTAGTAAACGGGTTATTTCTCGTCAACGCCGCCCCTAATCAATAATCAGGGAGCATTTGCATGATTACGGTATTTTCCGTACAGCATCAATATTTGTGTGTTCTATATCTTATGTTTATTTTAAGTTTCAGTGCAAGGTGTCTATTGATTATATGATATTATATTAATTAGATAAATTTGTAAACTGGAAAACGTACCCATAAAAAGAAATCAAATGGAATCGGAACAACATTCTGAAATTTTAAATACTTGGTCCAACTAAATTTTCGTTGTCCACTTCCGCTAATAACAGAGAAGTCATCTTAAAAAAACGTTTTGAGTAGAGCATTTAAATAATATGAAACGAGCACAGAACATTCAACAAGGTTGATTATTACAAAAGAAAATTAAATTTTTCAAATATGAAAATTAATTTTGGAATTACTTATGCATTATACCACTTTTATTTTACAGTAGTTTTAATAAAAAAGCATGGAAATAAATTCCAGCCTTAAAATGTTTAAAACATTGCAAGTAAATGGTCGTACAGAAAAATTTGATTTCGATAGTAATAATTATATCAACGCGTAGCTAATGTTCGTTAAAATCTTTACAGTAATAAGGGCTTTTTATAAAACTGAGATAGCGAGAAGTATGCTCACCTAAATTTTTTTCAGGTTACATCATTTTGTACAGATTTTAGTCATATGAAGTGGAAAGTAAAAAATCAAGCTCAGAGCAATGTTTTTTAGTCAAAAAATTGATACTTTTTTGATATTCTTTCAGAAAACATATTTTTTATTTGTAAGAAATAATAATAAATATGAAAAATTTGCAATTTCCCAATCTCAAAAATTGTTGTTTGCATTACATTTGCAATTTTTATTCCATATGACTGCATATTTATATTTTAAAACATTTGTTTTTAAAAATATTATCAGACTAAAATCGATCTTTTTTCCTGCTATATTTTTATCAAACATTTTTAAAGTTGTTTTACAATTTACAACTTTAAAATATTTCACATTTTATAACTTGGAATTTACAAGTCATTTTATTACTTTTAATTAAAAAACTATTTTAAACTAATAAGCAAAAATTAAACAAGAATTAAACTATGCATAAACTATGCTTAGTATAATATTAATTTTGTTCTCTGATCATTAATAATAATAATAAAACTATTCCAATCTACATACGGGTATATTGAAATAAAATATATGAGATGATGATACAACAAAAATTTTTTGACAGTTTTTATCTGATTATAAATTGAATATCTGATTAAGTATAATATAATTATTACCTTTTTTATTAATCAACCAACCAACGGTTGCAGTATAAAAAAGTTCATAACTTTTAAAAAATCTATTCAAAGCAATTTGTAGTTATATTTTTGTTCTTTACTTTATTACACTTATTTGATATTTTATACTGTTTATAAGTGAAAATACCGAAAAAACCAAATTACCGTTCAGCGGAGAAGATAGTTTTCGTTTGGTTTGATCTGCATAACCGATCGGATGGAGGCGCCCGTCGTTAAATGTTAACTTGTGATGATGCACCAGGGCCAGAAATAAATAACAAAACCTCCTTACCGTGACAAAATAAGTCAGAATTGTCATTAAATCCTTGTAACTGTGAATTTTTATATTTTAACACACAAATACAATAAACGGAATGAGTCAGAGTCACGTTTATTTTAAACTGACTGTGACTTTTATGCCGTATTCACGCGTCGAAAATGCACAGCAGTATAAAATTTTTTAGAGCTTTTGAATAAATCAACCGTTACAGATAATACTTTTTAGCCTTAAAAAGTCACCTAAAATGATTATTATAAATAACCACTTAAAATATAATGTCTCTGGCCCCATAGTACATCGGTGTGTGTGGATTCAGAAGATTTGGTATAAAGCTCAAAATTAATCTTTCCATCATTTCCAATGCTCTTCACTGAAGCAGTGTGCAAAGTTTGTGAATCGTCTGCATGTATTTCCAAGCACATCCCTTCCTGAAGAACGATGATATCGGGTTTCGCCTAAAACAATCAAAAAAAATTTTTTTAATGTTTTTTAATAAAATTGTTGATGTGTTAAAATGATGTTTAAAAGCGGTATCTCATTTAATTAGCGGTATTTCATTTAACTACTACCGTTTTGAAGAGTTAAACTTTTTTCTGTAGAGTTAAACCTTTTGTTTTATTTTCATGTTTAGTTATCGTTTAATTTATCACGATAAAATCGTTTTAACTAGCTTATGTATGTTTCCTGTTATTTTAACAAAATAAAATTCAATTCAATTCAATTCAAGGGCTTTAAATTTATTTCAAAAACAACGTATGATTTCGTCAATTCTTAAACAGTAAATTTTTTTAAACACCAAAACATCACCTTGAGATCTGATGCGTTGAAAATAACCTTGGAGGAACCCGAGGAAAAACGAACTGTAAAATAAGCTTTTTCAGAATCGACATCTTCTCTTATGAGCTCTTCGAAATCGGATAAAACTACAATGCTCGGATCTCCGCGTTGTTCCACATACCACACATGCAGGGTTTGTCCTTCCATAGTTTTGTTCAACTGAACAGACTTCCTTTCATCATTTCTGAAACGGTAAATTTTGTAAAACTTTCGTAGACATGAATGTATCGAAAACAACGTATTGCTCATATGTTTATTAGGCTATTTTTTAATTTAATTCAAAAAAAAAGTGGTAGACTAGCCTTGAAAAATGCTCAAATAGAGCAGGAAAAAGGGGCGTTTTTTCCCCGGTGTAATGTTAGACAGAAAAGATGTGGACTAGTCTGAGATGGACATTATGTGGACTATAGAAAATTTGCATTTGGTTTGGGCAGCTGCTCACTAAAATAAAAATTTCTACCATATGATAATTATTTGTTATACATTCGATGAAATTATATGGTACTGTTGCATTTTTTTTAGTTTGATGAAATGTCAATTGAAAAAATTATACTCACAGCGATCTTTGACAAGCGCGAAATCGCCACTTTTTCAAATTTATAGTTGTTTTTTTACACATACAAATATAGCCTTTAAATTAAAAAAGTGGCGATTTCACGCTTGTCAAAGATTGCTGTGAGTATAATTTTTTCAATTGACATTTCATCAAACTAAAAAAAAGCAACAGTGCTGTGTGATTAGATCAATGTATAAACAAATCATTATCATATGGTAAAAATTTTTATTCAGTCAGCAGCTGCCCAAACCAAATGCAAATTTTTTATAGTCCACACAATGTCCATCTCTGACTAGTCCACATATTTTCTGTCTAAACATACGCCCGGGGAAAAATCGCCCTTTTTCCTGCTCTATTCTTAGAGCATTTTTCAAGGCTAGTTACAATTTTTATAATAACAAATTTTATACACAAATTCGGATTTTTTCCCTAATTGTAATTTCGAAGAAATTCATCAATATCTTTTCAGTTTTTGAGTTAGGGTAAAATAACAATTATTAACAATTATTTCTAAAACAAAAAAATACAATAGCTGGGGATTTCTAGCATAACTTTAAAAAAGGCTAATTTTAATATCACTTCATATTTTACACCGAATATTTCCATATCTGGGAAAAAAATAAGAAAAAATAGGCAAACGAGCAAAAAAAAATATTTCCCAAACTTTAAAATGAGTGTTATTATACAAATATATAAATAAAATTTGAATTAAACATAATTTAGTAGAAAATGCTGTGGACTAAAAAACAATTTTGACGAGCATATTTCCCTACTAGTGGGGTTAATTTGTACAAAAACCTTTAATAATATAAAAATTTAAACGTTACATATACATTGATTTCATATATGTATTAATCGTCAAAACAAACCCTTTTGTTAGGTAAAGAATTTTTTGTTAGCCCACTTCATTTTTGTAAAAACCACAGTTTTTTTAATGAAATCGGTTCTCCATTTTACTGCAGCAAAAATCAAAATTTCTAGTTAAATTTTCCTGACATAAATTTGTTTAAATGTGTTTTATGAATATAGTTGCTAAATTGATAAAAATGTGTTACTGTGCTTGCACCGTTTTAGTAATAAAATTTGTTAATAAACTGGACTTTTTTCAACAAAATGGATATAAAGTTTATAAAAATAATGTTGTATCTTTGTAATTCAGCAACAGATTATTGTTTTGGTCTTTGCTTCCCAACAAAAACCAATAGAAAAACTATTTCTTAGGCTCAGGCTTACGCTTACTTTTTAATAATTTAATTAATAAATAGTTAAAAAAATTGAATTACCCACATATTTACATTTTCGACAGTAAAGGCCGGTTCACAACGAAGTGGCAGCTGATAGCTGATAGTGAACGCGCGCGTTTGTATCATTACACTCGTCACCGATCCGGTGTAAACCGGCCCTAACGGTCATGGTCAAATATGCTGTAACTCCTTGACTGTTCTAAATGCAAAGAAAATATATAGTAGACGTGAGAAAACATTATCAAAAATTCGTCGAAAAACTATTTCCGTGTATTATCAAATTGATGCAGTCATTTAAAACTGAAAACCAAGCTATTTAAAAGCAAAACAGAACTTAAAAAAAGTACACACTGAAATTTAGTTTTTTGCTTCAAATGTTCTAAAAACTTGTGTTTCATCTGTTAGACGTGCAAGAATTTTAGTTCTTGCTTAAAAATTCGATTATTCGATGAATATGGTACTTGTGGTGTACTTTAGGTTCATGGAACTTACCTCCGATGACCTCCAAAAAGTCGGAACTTGCCTCCATTACCTCCATTAGGGAGGAACTTACCTCCGTTACTTCCGATAGGGAGGAACTTACCTCCGATTGCCTTTTTTTGTAACCAACCAATGGAAAAACGAGGCGTCGAGTGAAGGCGTTTTACATTATATTTGTGATATTTTTGTGATAAATTTTTAAAGTTTTTAGTTGTTTTTAACTATGCGAAGTGCAAATAATGCAAATTCATGAAATTTGAAATTTTTAAGAAAAGTGAATTTTTTACAAAAAAAATCATAGGCAAAACGTTTTGGAACTTAAAAAATAGTGTTATTTAAACGTTTTTTAATAAATTCGGACCAATATAATTAAAAATGAGTAAAATTTAATTAGTTTTAAATATAATAGCTGTTATAATGCTCCAAAACAAAACAGGTGTTTTTTGAAAATTTTGCGAATTTACTATGGGTGTTTTTGGAGAAAATGATCACTGGGGTTTTTTCAACGCAGGATAACGTTCAATACGGCGTTAGAAAGAGAAAAGTAATACATATCAAAAATGCTCCCCTTTGCATGGTCGCTTTATTTTATTTTAAGTATTTTTGACCACTTGAAAATGGTGATATTTTCAAAAAAAATTCTAGCTGTTTCATACCTTTAATACATTATTAAAAAATTTAAAAAAACTTTTAACAATAATTTTATATTAAAACCCAGGCCATTTCTGTTTTTTTTTTTTTTGATATATAGAAATAATTTTTAGCACTTCTACAGCTTAAGTAATAACGCTTTAAAAAATCATTTTTTCAAAGCATAAAAAACATTGGTTTCTGCATGTGTAAATCCAACTCAAAATCTCGAACGACAGGAACGTAATGCCATATATAATTGCATACCGTTAGAACCGCCTACTAACGGAGCATCACGACGGGTAACTTAATGTACACAAAGGTCTCGAGAAGAATTGAAAATAATTTGTATAAAACCGGAAAAAATGAGGAAGAAGAAAGTATTTACAACCAACTGTTTTTTTAGAATAAATGTTTTATGTTTAATTGTAATTTTTATGTATTATGATCTTGTTTTTTCCGTTAATCATAGTTGTATTCAAATTATTTTTAAATCTTCTCAAGACCTTTGTGCACATTGAATTATGTAGTGATTTTTCATAGCGAACAACCTCGTACTAATTATGACGCGTTAGCTATATTATTAACAAAAATACAAGCAGATTTACGAGGGAAAGTTTTTGGCCTATTTAAATTTAAAGTTTAATTCAACATAAAATTGGCACCGACCCAAAAAATTAAAAATTTAAGTTTTTAAGACTTAAGATTTTCACTAAAATATATATATTTCTAAACGCTGTGGCTTCGTTGCATCTGATGTTATAAATCTCGAACTAATTAGCTAATTTTTGATGCCTTGCCAATAGCGATTGTATTTTTTAAAAGACGCATTTTAACATCTTAAAACTTGAACGCGTGGAAAGACTATTACACTTGTGAAACAGGTGCTGTTTTTCTTATTCTTAGCAAATTGTCTTTTTTTTTGCGAAATTCGGGAAGCTCATTGTAATGCTTTTCGATATATATATTGTTGGGAGGGTTTTAATTAGACTCAAATTTAAAAATACTTACATAATTTTATAATTAATTCATTAATTAATTATATAATTATTTAAAAATTCTGAAAATTTTGCGTTTTGTTTTTTATAAACCATTTAAAAGTTAAACAATTATCACAAGTAGGCATATTTGATAAGGACACACAAGACAAATGAAGAATAGGTTTTTGTTGATCAAAAATTGAGTAAATTGAGTTAGAGACGTGTATTACATAAAAATATTAAATTCCAATAGCTCCAAAAGGTTTATACATTCGGGTAATTCTTGGCAGCTTTTAGATTTGGGTGGAACGTTTTTAAAGGTCGCAAAATTTAAGGACTTGGTATTGCAATTAAAAAACATCGTCAGCTCAGGTTTAGATTCAAATTTTTATATTGATTTTAGCGATTTCCCAAATTTAACCGATTTCTAAGTTACAGATCCAAATTAGTTTATTTTTGCTTTAAGTTGTAGCTTAAAGTTTTTTCGGCAAATGTTCCCCTAATCCGGATATCAATTAATTTATGACTAATTATAATTTTATTGTCACTTTTTTCTATAAAAACTTAATGTTTTCATTATAAATAATTGAAATCGCAGTAGATCCGGATGTAAGCAAATAAAATGTTTAAATTATCCGCTTTATACCTACAGATCCAAATTATATAGTTTTTTTTGCTTTAAGTTGCAGCTTAAAGTTTTTTCAACTTCAAGTTTCTCTAATCTATTTTTGACATCAATCTATTTATTATTAACTATAATTTAATATCATTAACACTTTTTCTACAAAAACGTAATGTTTTTATAATGAATAATTCAAATCGCAGTAGGTCTGAATGTACGCAAATAAATGGTCATTTTTTTAAATAGGTATATTAATTTAATTCTTCAATTACTTATTTTGTATATTTTTGTATGTTTACATTTTTGCGCAATGGTTAAAATAACAACTTATTTGAAAATAATTTTATGCATGCAGGGCTTACATTTGCGGGTCCCAAGTTGTTATTTTTAATTTTCAGTTTTACTGAGTTAATATGCAAGTATTATTATTTTCATTGTTATATTTTTTCTTAAAAAAGTTGTGTTTTATCATTGTGGAAACGTTGTTTTTAATATCAATTAAAAAAAAATTATATTCATAGCCCCAAATAATATGCCTTGGAGCTCCGGACATTAGGATAATGTACATAGCTCCAACTAAAATGTATTTAGCACAATGCATAACATTATTAAAATATCAATTTATCCCCTTTAATCATGGAATAATTTAGATTTATCGAACAAAAAATATAAACATTATTACAAGTTTTAAAAAACAGCACCTAGTTAGCACGGGTATATTAAACCAGCCTCAAGAGAACCATTTAAATGAATCTATACAAACATTATTTTGAAAGCTAGGTATGTACCACCGTAATTTTAAAATAACATTTAAATATGTAGTACCTTGTCTTACACTCATTAGTTTTAACTCTCACATGCATAATAAAACTATAAGTAACTTATTTCACCCGACTGACCAAAATGACTTACAATATTTAAACATTCAGCAACAAAGCAATTAAAATTTTTTCTAATGTTAAAAATTAAATTTTTTATTTTTACAATGTTTGTTATCAAAATATACGTTGGCAATTTCATACGATTAAATCGGTTTGAAAGTCGTTTTTTTAGATATTTTGTTAAAAAGTGGGATTTTATATAATCTTATTAAGTTTAAAAAAAACGTCATAACCGTTGAATTTTAATTGTTGTTGTCATGTCTTAATAAATATTTGATGAGGTCAGCCAGGGTTGAATTTAAATTACATGTAACGAACGCATAATAAATCATTTTTAAATTGTGAAGAGGAGCAGGTATATTTTCTCATAATAATTCTTGGAAAAAATTATTAGTCACCCAAACAACATGTGGGCAGTGATTTAAAATATGTTTCAAAATTATGTTTTTTAAGTTATAATGTGACGCACTCAATTCAGCGAAACATGCAAATGTGTCTTCAACGAATTCAATAAATTCGCAAATTAAAATAGCAACTTAACTTGTTGATTATTTTTAATAATAATATGTATATTGAGGTTGTTTAAAAAAAGAACGTTTAAAGTTTATCTTTGAAACCATCAGAAATATTGGCGGGCCAAGAATTCGATTTTCAACTTAAACAGACATTAGTTTTATTCGTTGCCTGCCTAGTTTTTGAGTCTCGCTTTTTTATGTCACTGAAAAGTTTAGTTCAGCGTAAACATCTGTCGTATGCATATTGATTTTTCGAATCTTCTGCCAATTTTATTACGTTTTGAAGCTTTATGCATTATGTGTGCGTTTTTTGTGTTTGAACACCGGGTTTAACGAAAAAAAATTTGACAGTATTTCTTATTTTCTTTACACATAGATCATTTTATATAACGTCATTTTATTACGGCATTCTTTTCTTTTTTTAGACATATTGCTGATGATAAACGGTGCAACTAAGTGATATTTTAAGAACAAAAATTTTAGCGCTTTAAAATATTCAAATTTATTTGGCGTTTTTTACTTCGTTACTGTGACAGTTTATAATCATAGGGTACGGGGTTTTTAGAGCCACAAGCAGGAAACTTGGAGCCAAGAAAAACTTTGGGAACTTGGAGCAACGAGCAATGGAAACTAGAAGCCTTTAAGGAAAAATTCGTTTGGGGTTAGATTTAGGCTTCGCTTGGGCTTAGGTAAATGTTTTAGCGATTTTCATTTTCGGATCCAAGTTCCCAACTTACGGCTCCAAATTCCCGACTTACGGCTCCAAGTTACCTAATTTTCGCTCCAAGTTCCAGCTCCAAGTTCTCAAGGCTCCATCGACCCTAAATCAATCATAGGATGTTTAGTGCCAATATTACTATTTCAATAAGTAGACAAACCCCTGTTTTATTATTTGTCAAAACCATAACTGCAGTGCAATATTAAAAAATCTTTTGAAAATTATAATTCTTGATGTGTATTTCTATATTATTTATAATTTTGTTGACGTTTTTTATCCAAAACACGTATACATTTTTTTAGAAAATGATGTGTAAAAACTTGTTATGTCTGGCTCTCCTTCTGTTAGCTTTAGACTTCAGTTGGAGCAGAAAAAGTACATCCAGTCGAGGTGGCGCTGCCAGTTCCAGAAGTTCAAGCTCCCGCAGTTCCAGCAGTTTCGGTTCCGGGGGTTCCAGTTCTCGGGGCTCAAGTTCCTTGGGTACGAATTCCAGGAGTGGGACTATTTTCGGTAGTAGCAATTCCAACTCAATGGGTATCGGTTTGGGAGGAACAAATTCCAGAACTGGAGTGTACAACTCGGGCTCGAGGAGGTATGGTTTGCCCTAACATGAAATATGCTTAATTTAGACAAACAAAATAAGACTATTTTGCTCCATAAATTTTTTGAAACGTCATTGTTTTTTCTGAAGAGTTTCTACTAATTGATGAGTTAACACAGGTTCAACGACAATTCAAAATATTTTTGCTTTTAATTAAGCATAAGAAACAAAAATATTGTTTATGCGTTATAATACATTACATTTGAAACAAATTTTATGCATGGGACTACCATTTGTATTAAAAAAGTTTAAAAGTTTGCTTATTTTTTAAAAGCAAAATACGGCAAATGGATAATATTGTGCAACCAAATACTATAATATAACAAACATATATTTACAAACGATTAATATTATCACAATACAGCGTGTCTCAGAAAGGTCTCGATATCGGGACCTTCAGTTTGCAAGACGTACGTTCTGCCACTGCGCCACAACTTCTTTCATGTTCCATATTCACCTATTAAAATTGTGGAACGGATGCCCTACCTAAAAAAAATATAAAAATTCATCATGCAATTAATCAAGTTACTGAAAAACTGGAGAAATAAACACAATAAAGAAAAATCGTCAAGTATTTCTATCGATTTACTTCAACACCAAAGGAGTATGTGGTCTTATTGCATGTTAAATTATGCTTTCACTACTCCTGCGTTTTTGTAAATATAATAATAAATAACAAATAAATAAATATATCGAGAGACGGTTAAAAAATCACCGTCACAAACTTAATTTCATATCAGCGAAATTGAAATATTCTTCTTATATACTGGACCAATCGTGTGGAATATCTGAAATGTTGTAAGTTTGCTGCCGAGAAGTCCAGATATAAAATAAAGCAGATTGTTTAGTATAAAAATAGCAGTATGCCCGGGATATATTTAGGAATTTTATTTGTAAGAGTGCTCCTTTATTAGCAATTCAGAAAGCAAAATTTTTTGGGCATCTTTTAAGTTATGTTATTAATGTGGGCATCGTTGAATCTTTTTTTGTTGCTTAAGCTATTTTTTACCCTGAAACCAAAAAACTATATAATCCTTTAAATTGGTATATGTGGCTAAAGCAATGTCGTTCGTCTCCCTTTACTAACATCATAAACAAATTTTTTTTAAGACCCTTCACCACAAAAGAGTTGCCGTCGTGTGTGGACAATGTAAATAAATTAGTTACACGTTTTTTTTTAATTTTTATTTTAGATTTTTTATTATTTTGTTTTAGCTCTTCTGGAAGTGGAACTCGTGTTGGAATTTTGGAGCGCGGAAAATCCAAATTGAAAAAAGTTATCAACCGCTTTACCCCTCGTCCTGGATCACGAAATAACTGGAATAATGGGTTCGGAACTTCAGGCATCAGGTATATTAATCTTGTTTTTTATTTGTCTCATACCGTGTTTTGTGCTCCAGTCTATAAGAGAAGACTTATTCACGATTTTACCAACTCATTTGGGTTCGGGGACTTAAGAGCCGAGGGACTTAAGAGCCGGACTTTAGAGCCCGGACCTGGGGACTTTAGAGCCGCAGCAGGGACTTTAGAGCCGAAATGAAAAATGCGTTTGCAAACAATAGTAAAACAATATACAAGTAATATTAAAATATTTTTATGCAATGCGGGATAAATATGCTTCGGGTTTTCTATTGTATATACAGAAGATGACAAGAAAAAGGATTTGGCGGGATAAAAAACTTATTAACTTCCAATTATTGATAAACTTCTAATCTTGAGCAAAAACATGGTTTAGATTCGTGCTTTGATTTGATTTTTCATGTGAATATAGGGCATGGTTAAGGGTTAAGATTCACGGTTTTTGGTTTTTAAATTGAAACATTTGTTATGATAAATATCAAAGATGTTTTATTTTAGAAAATGTTGCAATAAAAATTTAAGACAAAAAAACATTATTTTTCCTAAGCATAAGCGAAACTTACAAATCAAGATAAAAATCTAAAAAAAGCTTAAAACTATTGAAATTCCTTTAGTTTATACTGCTTAAATAAAAAAATTATTTATTTCGGAAGATATTATGCCGAAAATATTCTTTCCGGACACCAAAAGGTTTTAAAAGTATTGTAGGAAGCTTTAAAAACTTTTACAACTTAAAATTTGGCTAATTTCAGTGATATATTGTATGAAAATGACGTAATTTAACCAACTTTGACAAAATTTGAAATGAATTTTCTGAACACAAAAGTTACGTTACGGCTCCAAAGTTCCTCCAATACGGCTCTAAAGTCCCACACTGCGGCTCTAAAGACCCTCGGCTCTAAAGTCCCCTCGAACCGGCTCTAAAGTCCCGTTACCACTCATTGCAGGGGGCCATGTGAAACTTAACACATAGACGGTTAAAAAAATAAATAAATAAAAAAAATTAAAAACGGGAATTTAGAAAAAATGTTTTTTAAATAAATTATAAACAATTACTGCAAAACACGTTTGTAATTAATTTTTTGTTTATTAAACCAGTAATAACTCATGAACCTATTAAGCAATTGTACAAAGTAAACTATCATTTTACTCGTAAAATACTTTAAAATTTAATGGGTCATATAAACTACCTATTTCAAAATGTTTTATTTGCTTAATAAGTTAAAACTCCCTTATAATTTACACAATAGTTCATCGAAAATTATTTTAGTACCATTGTTCTCTAGAGAATATTACAAATGAAATGATAGTTTAATTGTAAAATTTATAGTATGATTTTTAGAGTTATGATTAATTTTATTTAGTGCGAAAGTTAAAGTCCACAAAAAGCAACAGGATCCTTTTATTTTAGTTTGTACATTTAGAGTTTTTTCGGTTAATTGCAGTTGAGTTTCAGCTCTGAGTTTTTGAGACAATTTGAAGAGTAATTTTTTTGGTAGAAATGTCAAATTTTGCTTTTGAGTGCTGAGTTTTATTTATATGTTTTAAAAGTTAACCCTAAACAACTTCAGCACTAAACCACAAATTTCATTAGCTCAAACAAAAAAAATCTTGCTCTCAGATTATATAAAGTAGCAAAAGTCAAAATTTAAGTGTTAAATTTATTATTATATTGATAATATAATTTTGACAATAAAAATGTGGTTATTATTTGGTGGAATTTAACATTAGCGCTATATAAAAATAGTCATAACCCCTTAAGTAATCAATTAATTTTTAAAGTCTACGTATCATTTTATTTGTAATATTCTTTGAAAAACAATAATATCAAAATAGATTTTGATGAACTATTGTGTAAATTATTAAAAAGTCTTAACTTATTAATCACATAAAAAATTTCGAAATAGTTAAATCCAGTATTAAATTTTACACTATTTGACGAGTTCATTGATAGTTTACTTTTTGCAATTGCTTTATGGGTTTGTGAGTTATGACTGATTTTATAAGCAAAACATTAATTACAAAATTGTTTTACAGTATTTCTTTTTAAATTATTTAAAGGATTTTTTACTAAATTCCCGTTGTTATTTTTTTAATTCATTTATTTATTTAACCGTCCATGTGTTGAGTTTCACATGGCCTCCTAAACACCGCAATGACTTGGTAAAATCGTGAATACAACATTAATCAATGCATTTAGCATTGAGCAGCGCTATTATCATTCTCATATGTGTTTTAGACGCAGTTTCGCTAGATAATAGGGAAGGATTATATGTGATGAAATAAAATATCTGGAACTGTGATAATATTAAAGTCAAATCTGATTTATTTACGTTATTCATTGATTTTTGTTGTGGAACGGAACGCAGATGAAGACGGCGTTATCAGTGCTTAACGTTAATTAAATTTTTTTTAAAGGCTAGTGTTTAAAAATTTAATTGTTTAAACATTTTTTGAAATGCCAATATTGATGTTAAAAAATTAAAATTATAGATTTTTCATATAATCATAAAAATCAGCGAGCTTAAACAAATATAATGCAGAATTTTAAATATAAGCACCTGGAAGAGCCACGGGTACTAAAGAGCCGCAAAAAAAGGGACCTAAGAGCCGCACTTTTTGGGACCAAAGAACCACAAAAAGGTCACCTTAGAGCCAATGGAGAAAAGTAAAGAGATGAGGAGAAAGAAATGGCGGGACCTTAGAGCTGGGTACTTAAGAGCCAGAATAGGGGTCTTAAGAGCCCGAAAGGAAGGCACATAGGACCTAAGAGCCAAATGAGAGCGGACCTGTTCACAAATAACCTTTACATGCGTAATCGACAGAGTAAGAAGGACCAAAGAACCAAAAAGTAAAAAACCGTTAGTAGACTACTTTTATAAAAAAATTAGAAAGTTTTAACCTTGAAATATGTTAGTAATTATTTGTGATAAAATATTTTTTTCATGCCTCGGAATTAACAAACTTAATTCTAATTAATCAATTTTTCTCTCTATCTTTGTATATTCCTTATGGTATTTCTTGACGACCAATGGACAGAACGGGCTATTTAACATTTTAAACTTTAACCAAAGAAGAGATTAGGAGAAGTTTGAGACTTATATTTCTTAATTTCGTCTTCTCGAGTTAAATTATCTCGAGTTAAAGTTAAATTTATTTAATTTACAAATCACTATAACAAAAAAAATTTTAAAAAATGTTTTCAGCGAAAACAATTATATTAGGTGCGTTCGTAAGGACTTATACAACACAAAATATAGCCGATAAAGTTTTTTTAATATTCAAAACAGACTAAAAAATTACAAAATTTGTGGTGACATTTGTTAGATCAGTAATACCAGGGATACATACGACAGTATTTTAAAATCGGCTTAAATCGGCTTTAAAATCGGAGAATTTTGTTGAAAAAAATTTTGTGGGCTCTTGAGGGCAGGAGTAAGGTTTTCACAAAAAATTATTAAAATAGAAAACAAAAAGTTTGACTCCGCACCGCGATTTTAAACACTAACTTTTTGTATTCCCCAAAACTTAATTTTAGCTAAATATTTTAAAATCACTCAGATAATTAAGCTACCAACCAATTGGGACTTTGTGAATTTTTTTCAGTTTTTTAAATCAAATAAATTGTTGTTTGGGAATAAAATTATTGTGTGAACGTGATATTGAATAAAATAGATAAACTGTTTTTGAGTTTCAGAACACATGATTTCAACAATAGCTTGACATAAAGCATTAAAAAAATAGTTTAAACTGTTTGTATTTAAAAAAAACAGAAATGTTATGAGTTTTGAATAAAACCTGTATTATTTATTTGAAAATGTTAAAAATAACTGAGAAATTCGCATTTCTTACATGTGTGAAAAGCAATTAAAGAAAATATATAATTAAATAAATTATTCGTAAAAAGTTATAACAAAAATAACGCATAAACATTGAAGGCATTTAAAAAACCGTGATAGTAATGTAAAAAAAAACTTGCTAAAAATAACTTAAAAAACAAAATATGGCTCTAAAGTCCCTTTTTTACCTCCGTATAACGTAATTAAAAAACGAAACGCATTTAAAGGCTCTAAGATTCTTTTTTTGTGGCTCTTTAGTCTCAAAAAATCAGTCTCCTAAGCGTGGCTCTTTGTACCCTTGGCTCTTTATTGTTTTTCATGATTATTTCTCACTTGGCTCTTTTGTCTCTTTCGTTCCCGCTGCTTGGTCCTTAGGTCCTTTTTTTCGGCTCTTTAGTATCCAGCTCTAACGTCCCTTGTCTCTTCTGGCCCGTTACCGCATCTGTTGAGTGAAGTGCCTTGTGTTGGGCAAATTTAATTATATTCTCCCGAATTTATGAGTTTTCACGATATAATGAACACGCTTTTAGCACACACAATTTTATACATTGTTTGATGTTAAGTTATACAGGAATAATTTAGAACTTGTTAAGTTTTAAAGTTTTAAATAAATTTGTTATAAATTGTTTATTTGTGTGTTTGTTATTAAATAATTAAGTTGCGAATCTTGTAACTTGTGTAGCAGATTTTCTGTCAATTTTAAAATTTTGTATTTAAAGTAGGCATAAAAGTGTAAAGGAGTAATAAAAAACAAATGTATTGGGCAAAAAATCCTTTAAAAATCATTTCTAGCTTTTGGGTTCAAATCGAGTAGGTTCTCCAACTAAAGAGGTCGATTTTTGTGTTCTGATTTAAACAATTGGTGAGAAATTAAATTTATGGTATTTATTTGCCAGTGCATTATGTTATCACTACCCGTGCTATTCATAAAACTTTTGGAACCGATCCAAAGCGGCCTGGGTCTACTTTTTACGCAGACCGGTCTGTGTAAAATGCGGTCCCAGTCCGTTTTGATCATCGTACTATTCATCGCAAGTGCACCGCTTTTCTACTGTGCACATTGTTATAACTGACTATGTTATAAACATAGTCAGTTTACGAAATTGCAATAACACGTGGCAACATGTTAAGTCGCTGTGGAACCGAGCTGAAAATATATTTTAGAGCCAAAGAGTTTCTATTTTTTCGCTCCAAGTCTCGAAAACTCGTTTCATATTATCACCGTTTTTTTTTTGCATGGCAAGTTGATTTTTAACTGATTTTTAACTTTGTGGCACAATATATTGGCTTGGAAACCTGCTGAAGTTTGTATTTTTAAGTAATTAGTTAAAAAAATTACATGTCATATTGTTTTATTTTAGAAATGAACCAAAATCAAAATCCAGCAAGTCCAGCAAGGTGAAAAAACCATTAGCTCTTGCCGCATCCTATTATGCAGCAAAGAAAATAGGAAAAAGAAACTACAAGAGAAAATTTAACGGCCGCGATTACTGGATGGGAGACCGATATTACTACCAGGTTCATGACATTTCGATATTTTTAATTGTTTATTTATTGATTCTTCATTCCAAATCTTACTTTTTAATTATTTATGCCATGAAAAATTTTCCTTTAGGAGTTCCTGATCGGCTTCATTGATTTAACCAAAAAAGATTCAAGTGTGAATCATAAGGTGACCTTTAGTTTTTGCCAGCTGAGTAACAAATATTATTGTATTTGTTTCGATGGGTTCAAATACCCTGTTTCTCATCGAAAAGTCATTTTTAAAAGCAGTTTTTAAAGTAAAAAATTGTTTACTGAAATTTTTTTTGTAAATAATTGCGGTTTTCTAACAATTTAATTTTTTAAACTGTACACAGAACCATATTTTAATCCGAAATTATGCGAATCCGAAAATTTTTAGCTTTATTAACCCAAAACTCTAAATTTACTCGATAATTTTTAATTCACAATGTATACATCATGAATAAATACAGGTGTTGAATGTGCGCCGCAAAATCTTCCGCCAAACTGTTGCCAAATAGCGGCCAAACCGCCGCCATTTAAAAACTAAGGTTTCCTCAAATCCTTTTTAGAAGGTTGATTTATAGTTATATTATGCTGTACTGGCCCAATAATGGTTGTGAGTTCCATTATGGTACAAGATAATATAAACGGCGACACTGTACATTTAATGTATCAAGTGATCCGAATCATGAGAAAACAAACAAACAAACAAACAAACTCAATTTTGTAATTAAATAATGTTAATATCATATTTACATCTTTAAACAATTTTTATAGTACAAAAAAACTGTTAATTTTCTTTTTATTCTACAAAAAATTAAAAACAAAATCGAGTTGTTTTACTTCCCGGAGATTGTTTTTAGAAAGTAGCTTTTGAGCAGACTATAGCCTATTTCGCCGTGGGGCATTTTGCTCCAGCAGCATAGCTATCAATATAAAATCAGTTACAATTTTTAGCGCGCGCCGCGCGAACTTTTCAGCGCGCAATATATCATACACAACAGCACACACAACACGCAAAAGTTATATCACACAACGCTACCAGCTGGTAAATTTTAAAATAATACCATACTTATAACTTGTTTTTTTGATTTAAGCCCAACTTGGCATAACTTGGTTTTTTGATTTAAGCCCCCACCCCCCGAGCACCTTAAATGGGGGTGCAACCCGCTTTTGTTGTTGATATTCCCCATTACCAATTATTTTAACTGAGAACCAAAAAACTTTATGAGCCCCTGTTATGGCAAACGTTGGGAATTATGGCGGCAAAGATCCATTTGGATTTTTGCCGCCATTTTTTCCGGCTAACTCGGTTTTACTCGACTTTTTATTCGAATTTTTTAAAGGTTAAGCCTATGCGTTCCTAAGCCTAAGCGAAGCCTTAAAAACAACCTAAACTTTAACAAACAGCTACGCGAAAAAGGTTTAGGTTGGTTTTTAGGCTTTGCTTAGGCTTAGTAATCCGTGAGCTTAACCTTTAAAAAAGTCGAGTAAAAAATGTCGAGCAAAACCGAGTTAGCTTTTTTCGGCTATAGTTGTTTTCACAATCGAAACAGAAACTGCAGAAAAGATCTCCAAGTAAATAAAATAACTTTATTTTTGAATTCACATATACATTTATAACACGTTTTTGCAAATTTTAAAGTTAGAAAAATAAACTATGAATTAGTTAAAACCGTCTTATTATAAAAATTTTTTACTTTAACGCCTTAGTTCATTAATGGCGGCTGTTTGGCGGCCGTTTGGCGGCAGATTTAGCGGCACACATCCAACACGTAATAAATACATACATTATAAGAATAAAATTGATTTACAATAAATCATAAAATATTTCATTTAGGACTACGCGTACAGGAATCCAAATATGCAAACGTGCCAATATGCGATTATAGATCAATCTATTGCATCTTCTATCTTTTATGAGGACGGCAGTCGCGTTAAGCAAATGATGTTTCAGTAAGTTTTTGTTCATAATTGCATAAATTTAATGTCTACAAATGTGCTCTATTACTTGGAAATAAATAACATTAAAATTAATGTTTAATATTTTTTGTAGGATTAAAGGACAGGTAACAAGGAATGATGGATTAAATTGCATAAAAATACTAAAATCTGTGGCAGAATTTTTTCCTAAAAAAATTATCTTTTTATTTTTACTGGTCGGAATTGTGCAAATTTTAAATTTCAGCGATTTGCTACCTACAAAGGCTAATTTTCTGAAAAGTATTAATAAAATCCGTTTATTTTAGTATGACTAAAAGCTATTTGTAGTCTTAATTTTGAATTATGATACCCGCTTTTTGAAAATATTTAATATTAAAAACATTAAAATAATAATTTTTTTTATTTTAGATGTCACGAATATCTTGAAAGATGTTGCGGGGATGACTGTTGTCCCAATAATCGTCAATATTTTAGTAGCGGCAATAATGTATTTTCTTCTTTAAACGTTTGCGCGGCTATAGTGACATCTTTACTGCTGTTCTTATTAACATAATACGAAAATATCGATATTTGGATTTAGTCACGGGTTTCTAAGTAATGAAAAATAAACGAGTTTTTCTGCACCAGGGCTGCAAGTGCAGACTATGCTACACTCTGTACTTCATTTTTATGGATATCTATTTCGAGCGCATTACATCTAGTTCTGATTAGTGGAGTGGAGTGTTGATCTAAAAATATTTATTGACATCAGGAAAATGCCGTTTGGCATATTCATCGTAATCACACCGCTGACTGTCATACAGTTTTTTAAAATTATTTATGTATGACCAATTTTTGGCCTTACCTCATAATCTGAGTTTATAATTTAAATGTATAAAGTGTGTTTAAATTATGATCTGCCAGGAATATGCATATACCATCTTGTTCTGTTAATTGGTGTATAAAATTTACAATATAATTCATAAAAGTGCGGGTTAAATCATCTAAGAGTGAAAAATTATTTAAAGGTGCGGTCTCAAATTTTTGCTTGAATGAATTATAAAATTTGATTTAGGTTCGATGAAGCCTAGGAAACTTTGAGCCGAAGATAAAAATTGCCAAAACCTATACCTAAGCCTAAGCGAAGCCTAAAAAAGGTCCAAAAAATTTGCAACGGCTCCAAGATCCCTAATTTTGGTTCTAAGAACCCCGACCGAACCTAAATTTCATTTAAAGGCGCAAAATTTTAATATATAACTATAGAAGGAATATTTTGTTGGGTATGAATGTATTTACAATATGAAGCTTTTTTTCTACAAAACTTTTAAAAAATTTTTATATGCCTTTCTTTAAATGAGCTTTCTTTTTTTTAGTTTTTTGATTTTAAAGTTAAAAGTTTTGAAACTAGTGTAAAATAACATAGTTTTAGTTCAAATTTCTTTTTAGTTTTTAATTATGTGGTCAATATTCAATAAAGCCTAGCAAAAAAGTTTGGGTTTAAGAGCTATAGTATAGTTTAAGAAGTATATAGTGCATTATTTTTGAAATCTGTATAGTTATCGTGCATCTACTTAAATGGGCATTGTCGCAAATAAAAATTCCGTATTTCACAAAAAGACCTTTTTTTTAGTGCAAAAGTTATTTAATTTATACTTAATATTTTGACTCCAAATGACCAAGTTTAAAATATTTCTAAATTTCAAACCGATCGATATAGTAATAAAAAAGGCTTTTGAAATAGAATTTGATGTGGGACAGTGCTGTTGAATTGAAATTTTTAAGTTTAGAAAATTTTATTTAAGTTTCTGACTGTTTTAAAACTAAAGCTAAAGTCATCCAAGCTGAAATTAAGGGTGTGACCGCTCTCCATCAGGAAAAAATAATCAATAAACGCTTGAGCTAAAAAAATTTAAAAAAAGTTTTCAGCAGTTATGTAACCAATTAGTATTAAGTTGCGACAGTTGTTTCTCTGCACGTGATATTTTCGCAAAGAACGAGTGGTTACTTTACCACCCATCTATTTTTACCTTGATAGAATTTATTTTTAGAGTTGGTTCATTTCGAATTAGTAAAAATAAAAAAAGATCTTTTTTTAATGGTTTCGGTAAATTTTATCTAATTAATCCTGTAATTTTTTATTAAACTGATTTTAATAGCAATACAAAAATTAAAACACAAAAAATTGAATAGTCGCATTAGTAATCGTAAATATGTTTTACATACTTTTCTGTGAATAAAATTATGCTGGGTCAAAAATCAGTATAAAAAATTTATTTCCAATCAGTAAAAATAAGTAGTATCAGTTTTTAATGAAGTCATTAATATTTGTCCATTTATTACTGAAATTTTTATAAAAAAAGTCTAAGTAACATTACACAAAAAATTAAATAGTTTCAAAGATTTACATTTGATATCGTGAAATACGTTTTACAGTTTTTTGTTGTTTAAATTATGCTGAGTAAGAAAACCATATTGATAACTGAAAAACCTTAAAGCAGTTTTGTTTTGTTAAGTTTTGAAGTTGTTAAGTTTGTGATAAATGCAGCTATTTTTTCTTCTGTGAAGGAATAAATAGTAATAATTAATACAGAATACCGCTATATATATATATTTTAACAATAGCTCCAAAGTACATGGAGTATTGTTTCTTAAAACAAAAGGCTATGATATTGTCAAAACCATAAAAATCATTTGTTTTTAGCTAATGGGAAAGTAATGTTATTTCTAGTACACAAGCTTTTGCTCAATTTTTTTTAAGATTTTTAATATGATGAGTTTTTTGCCAGTTTATTTTGTATTAATTCAATTAAATTATTACTTTTATTATTTTTTTAATATGTAAATTATTTTGTAAATCAGAGTTGTATTGTGTCCTGTAATAAAAAATTTTAATTAATGATCAAAAATTACATTGTTTATAGGCGAAAACGAAGGCTTTAGAATTCAACTAAACTAACTTTATTTTACTTTTATTTTTACGTAGTTTTACTAATTTTAACCTAAAAATTTTAAAATTTAAAAAAATATAAAACTTCAAAATATTAATCTAGTCTTGAAAAATGCTCTAAAAGTAAAGCAGGAAAAAAGGGCGATTTTTCCGCGGACTTCTGTTTAGACAAAAAAAGTGGACTAGTATAAAATGAACTCTACGTGAACCATGGGAAATTTTAAATTTGCATTTGGTTTGACCAGATGCCCACTGAAAAAACTCTACGATATGATAATGATTTTCTTACACGTTGAGATAATTACACAACACTGCTGCATTTTTTAGTCTGATGAAATAAATGTCAACAGAAATGCCATACTCGCAGCAAACTTTGACAAGCTCGAAATCGCCTTTTTTTCAATTAGAAGGTTTGAAAAACAAATGTGTAAAAACATAAGTGTAAAAAGCAAATATAAATTTGAAATTACAAACATCGGCTGCGCGTAAACGCCACGCAGCAGTTTTTAGTCCTACAGCACTGCACCAACTATTTGGAAAATGAAGGAAAAATTTTGTATAACGAAGGAAAAATTTTGTATATATATATATATATATATAGTATACATTGTATACTAGTATACTATACATACATATATATAGTATACATATATAGTATACATTGTACATTGAGATTAAATTAATTTTAAAATCAAATTTCAGAGTAATTGATCTAATTTCGGCTACTTTTGTTTTCTTTTTATCATAACTTTTTACAAAAAACTGGTTTAAATAAAATTAAAAATGACTTTGATTTAGAATTTATAAAAAATAAAGAATTCAACTTAGCTTTTTGACGATTTTCAAAATGCAATATCGACAAATTTTTATTTAGGCAAAAAAATTAAAATATTTCAGCTGAGATACTGGAAATATTTTTAAATCTAGTAAAAATAAATAAAGCTTAAAAAGACTGATCATTTAGAGAAACGCACCTTTAAATCTTTTCTAAAAAATTCTCAGTTTAAAAACACATTTCTTAAAATAATTTTTATTTAGATTTTTGAATTAAAAAACCTTTCATTCGTGTTTGTGTCCCGTCAGAATTGGGGTAGATTTTTGTCTTGGTAAAAACTAGAGCAAATAAGCGCAGTTGTCGAAATTAACAATCTCTTGTTCGACTGAAACAATTATTTACAGTTTCCAATTTCACCATGAGCGTCTTCCACCCATCGGCACAGATTCCGATCGATAAATATCCGATTTATTAATCTGTCAAGTTCAAGGTCGTCGTGTCATTCAGACTGTTGTTTTCATTTTAAATTTCCACTGTTTGGGGTTCGATAGGGCTGCAAAATATCACGTGATTTACATCATAACAGGTCACAGTCATGATCAGCCTTCATCACTATTTGTGAGCTTATTGGTCGTAAATAAGATCGCTTTTGCTAGGGCTGAAAGAATTTTATTAGTGACAAAATTTTCAAGTAGTAAATAAGCAGTCGGAATTGATTTTTTTCTCCGCCGAAATATCATTGCGTTTTACGAATGCGGCTGCAGTGCCTCTTTATTCTGGTTTACAGTCCGTCTTGGTGAACTGTGACTTGTTTCACTTTGACGCAATAACCGGCGACAGGTCTTAAAAGAAGATCGCGCACCGGAAGGGATTCTTGTAGATGGAGGATCGATATTTTTTCGCAAATCGGTAGGGTCAGTCGTGCCAGTCCCCGGTCGGTTTCGCAGTGCGGTTCTCACTTTTTTTTTCAGTAGATATCCAGGAACGTCAACTTTCCTCAGAGTTTTTTCCCAGTGAAAGTTTTTATGGAAGTTGTATTCGGAGACCGGGACACTTTTAATTTCAATCCGAAAATCAACCATGTATTTTTTAGTTTTGGCTGTGTTATTAACCGTACTAGTGGAAAATGCTAATGGAGGTATGATATATACATTTAATTTTTAATCCAAAAATGATATTTTTTATATAAATTTTATATAGTGTTTTAAAACAAATATGTTAAATAAACCAATTTTTAGGTAACGCTCAATTGCGCTGATTTTCCCATAGATGCTTAAAATATAATTAAAGAACATAAATATTTGTTAAAATTTATGGTCTTTTTATTCTAATTTTTATAATTAATTTATTTTTACATTTTATAAAAACTATATTTCGCAATCATTATGAAATTCAACTTATTTCAAAGTACATACACTTTTGCAAACCTTTTATTTAGGTTAACACGTTCCCGTGTTAATCTAAATATTTTTTCGGTTACTATTATGAAAAACTGTCCCAAGATGGGCGTATCTTCCTCTGACCATTGCAATATGTAAATTCCACCACGGGTACATTACGTATCACCTAGGTCATACTGTCATAATATACAGGCATGGTTTATTTTTTGCGATTGCATTGGAATTTCAATAATTACTGAGGTAAATTTGAATGCGCACACCAATACTAATTTCAATTTGTTCACTCAATGGACTTTTTGCTCACTGCACCTTACGGGCCTAAAAAAACTGGCACTTGTGCAGTGGGTGCTCGGCAAAAATTATTGTTTTCAGTCTCACTACGGTATGATTTTATTGGTACCTAATGTTAACCGCGGTTTAATATACACACCACAATAATCAGACGAAGATACCACCGCCGTGGAATGAATGTTTCAATGTGTTAACCCAAGAAAAGGCGATCACAGAAACAAGGTTAAATACTACGTTAATGATTTTCAAATTTTAAATTTAATTTTAAAAAACGATAAGGTAATTGACTTATTTGGTGTCGTTATTTTTTCACACGACAACTATTGTATATACATTTAGATATAGATATAACTGCATAAAAATATACATAATTGGAAATGTAAATAGCTTACATTAAGTTCTTTATCATAAATATTTTTTGCAACTACTATCCAAATGATTTTTTAAAATGTATTGTTTTGATTTAAAATTAAAAAAAATATTTTAAATAAAATTTAAAAAAACCATAGCAAATATTTTAAAAGTTTAAAGTTTTTTAAAGTCATTATATGACTGAATCTGATTTAGAGTCGATGGAGCCTTGGGAACTTGGAGCTGGAACTTCGAGCCAAAAATAAGGAGCATGAAGCCGTAGATGAGGAATTCGGAGCCGTAAGTTGGGAACTTGGAGCCGAAATTAAAAATCGCTAAAACGTTTATCTAAGCCTAAGCAAAGCTAAAATCTAAACTCAAACCATTTTTTTCTTAAAAGCTTTAAGTTCCCATTGCTCGTGGCTCCAAGTTCCTAAAAATTTTCCATGGCTCCAAGTTCCCTGCTTGTGGCTCTAAAGACTCCGTACCCTGAATCTTACATACTTAAGGGAATAAATAGAATTAATTATGCACATGATTTTCAATAAATACGCAGAAAAACTTTACGATAAAAAATAATAAAATTTTGCTGGAATTATTTGGCTGGCTTCGTAAGTTTGTATAGGGACACAAGCGGACTAATTAAAATTCTGCGGTTATGCAGTTTTACAAACATATTGGTAATATTTTTTTACAAATAAATTGGAACGCATAATTTGTTTTAATTCCCTCTTTTGCACCAGATAAATAAAAATGAGTCAATTTTAGCCCTTAAAAATCTTAATTTTTATTTCAAATCGATTAATCTAGTAAATAATTTTTAAAATAAAGTATTTAGTTTTAAATATTAAACCATTTTTGATGAAAATTTTAAATTGTTTTATTGTTAAATGGTCGATCTAATACTACATATTATCGATATCAGATAAGTTTTATTTACCTATAATAAACAATTAATAGAAAACTAATAAAAATCTTATTTTAAACAGGAAAAAAAACAAAAACAAGGTTTATTTTGTTTGTGATGCGTCCACATGAATGTCTAATTTCAAAAACAATTAATTAAAAAAACCATAAAAAATATCATAAAAATATTAGCTATTAATTATTATAAAAATATTAGATATTTAGAAATGCTGTTTTTAGATGCTCTTCTAGCCTTTCGTGAGTACCAGCAGATCCCTAAATGTCCAGGAAAATTGGATCCAGTGACTGACGATCTGGGCAAACCGAAAGCCTGCCTCCCGGGGAGAGATATTTGCCCAGAAGAAAGCCGATGTTGGTATAATGGATTTAATTTTCTTTGTTGTCCAATGGAAATGACACCCTTGGACGTCTACCATCCCGATTATCTACCTCCTGGTGTATCAACACGAGCTCCTGAAGAGCCTATGTGGGAATTCGCTTTACCCACCAGGCCCCCTTTTCGCCAATTTCGATTTGGTCGGGGCCGCGGAATTTTCGGTCCTGGGAATACCAACAATAATAATAAACCTCTTTCTATATCCAGATTCATCCATCCTACGGCCACTCAGGTGGACATTGGACCCCTGATTCAGCCCGGTTTTCTGGAGGCATCAGCCAGAAATTCTCAGCTACCTTCGGTTCTTGTTGGTCAGCATGAATTCCAACCGAAAGCTGCTGTCACTTTCCAATCTTCAGGAAAAGCGGGTATAGTGACAACAGATGAACCCACCACGAAACTAACAACAACAACAACAACGCCGAAAACAACTACCCCAAAACCAACCACTACAACTCCAAAACCAACAACAACAACCACAACAGGGACCACAACTACCACAAAGCTAACAACTGTTATTACAACTACTTCTTTAACTCAACAATCTACTTCAACAACAGAATTAGCTAAACAGACTGTGGCTCCTGCGATTGTTAAAGTGGTGGAAGAGAAAAAACTGCCAGTATTACGTCCCAAACCTTCAAAAGAATATAATCCACCAACCGTTTTTATAAACAGTGACATGTCCTTTTTCAACACCGGTAGATACAAATCTTCAGAATCGGTAGAAAATGAATCTAAATCTATAGCTATGGTTCCTCGTGATAGCTCAGAATTGTTTACTCCCAAACCGCCATCTCTTCCAGTAGTTCCAACTGTAGACGTTTCTCTTAAATCCAGAAGCATTTGGTCCGCGATACCAAAGAAACCTGATGAAATTCAGAAAGTAGAAGAAGATGATGAGTCTCTTGTCTCTGAATTACTGAGCGCAATTGAGACAGGTGCTAAATCTCCATCGCTGGCAATTGAGGATATTGCACTACTGGAATCACCTTTTTCTTCACCAGCAAAAGAACCACTGAATGCCGTGGAAAATGACATTGTGATAACTGAGAAACCTACAGTTGTAACCACTCAGACTGAAACTGCAACAAAAACTACCACTACCAGCGGAAGAACTAAACCATTTAAGACCTCGTCAAGGAAACCTGTGCCCAACACTTTTGTGGTGGATCATATTTCGCACAACAATTATCCTTACAATGAGATTTATTACTACCCAAAAGAAGAATTAGAGGCAGCGAATGTTCCAGATCCAAAACGGCAGTATTTTATAAACACAAAAGAGCAACAAAACACTCCACAAATTGAAGAGCATAATATAAACAGAAGATTAATAGAAACTCCTCAGGTCAATAACAGACGACCAGGATATAATTACAATTATGTTAGGTGGATGACTCGTTATGGTACGCGATGGTACAGATAATAACGCGTCGAAAATACTTAAAAGCTTTTTATTTTGTTGAATTAAACTAATTCATGATTTTCATAAACTCTGTACTATATGAAAATCTTGAAAAATATGACATCGCCTCAGTTAACACTAAACATGTGGCACGTGGTTTTATTTTATGCGGACAGAAGCTGATTGTGGATTTTCAGCGACTTGAAGATTTTGATAACCTTTACTTTTGGGGTATTGAAGAGCTTCGCTACAACATACCAAATCATGTGCAACTTTTACTGAGGATTCATAATATTTTTTAAGGTAACCATTCCATATTGGGTTTCTCAAAATCATGTATTACCAGGTCACTGCTGTGAATTACAAAAAGGTGCTTGTTAAGTTTGTTCTCTAGCATTGCTGTTTTGTTTTATGTTAGCGTGTGTTTTTGGTCTTTTAGATAAATAAATTTTTATATAGAAAATTAATATAGTAAATTAAAACAGGGTATTCAAATGGATTTTAAAAATTGTACACATTATTTAAACATTTTATAAACTAATGTGAAAAAAAACATGTATTTTGTGTTTTTTTTTCCAAAAATACATTGTTAAAGATTAATAATTGGGTAAACGACCGCAGATAGGGTAGAATTCAAAAATCACAAAAATATTGTCTTTAAATCAACAAATTATTATAAAAATTATAACCTATTAAACGATATTTTTGAAAAATATTTGTTTTTGGCCAAAACCTCAGCACTTATTAAAAAATTAAAATCCTTAAAAATTAAAATTCTAAATTTTTTGCTGTTTTAGGCGTTTGTTAAAAAATCCTCAGAATATCTCACTTTTTTGCAGAATCTTGCAAAAGGTGTCTAAAGTTGCATAATATACTATTTGCTAAAATTTGGTTATTTGTTATTTAAATTATAATTTGCTGCTGAACAAGTCTTTTTTGTGAAAAAAAACGGGTGTTTTAATATTTATTTGTTTAATAAAACTAATTTCGGTATCAAAATATATCAAAACAACGTCAATTTATACGTTCAAAAAACACAAATGTGGTATTTTTTAAAAAGATCTCTAAAACCACCCCGAAAAACTGCTAAAAATTAAAATTTAATTTTTTTGAATTTCACTAAATTTGTTATATCTCAAAAAAAAACTTATGTTTAGCGGAAAACAAAAATAATTTTAAAATTTTGTTTGATAAGTTTTCGAATCAGGGAAGAGCGCGGAGCGCTCTTTCCCTTATATTAAATGGGTTAAGTCACTGCGCGGTTAAGCGTTGTTGATGGCGTCATCGAAAATCACAAAACCTTTAATAGTTTTTTAGCCAATTAAAAATCTAAACATTTTACATAACTAAAATATTACCCATATTTTTCTGATATTAAAAACCTAAAAACTTTTGCTAAACATACTTGAATTTCATACTAATAAGCTTGATTTGCTTAACTTTTTTTTCGTTTTTTTTTTCTTTGGGTCCCCCAAAAAATTTTTTCCTGTGGTAAATTTTTGGAGCTGATTTTTTGCACGTAGATGCTAAATTGCCCCCTCACCTGAATTTTATTCTCGTATATGCTCTATTTCCCGTAGTTAAACTTCTGTTCATGTGAAAAACGACCAGTTTTTTTCTAAGTTACGCCTTAGGTACTGGGGTA
>JASAMX010002750.1:0-56600 GCA_030248175.1 Microlaimidae sp. YZB2_3 | reverse complement strand
AAAAAAAACACACGTACAAAGAAAAGCAATAGCCAGGCAGCTCAATTAATTTTGAGACGGAAGAGCCACGGATGCTAAAAAGTCACAAATTTCGAGCTGCACTTTTTTAAACTAAAGAACCAAAAGAAGTTTCCTTCCTTAGAGCGAAAGGAGAAAAACAAAGTGAACATAAGAGAAAGAAAAGAAAGGAGACGTTAGAGCTAGACCAAAAAGACGTTAGACCAAAAAGCCATAAAAAGGGCTCAAGAGTCCCAGAAAAAGACATGTAGAACCAAAGAGCCGAAATTGATAGAACTGTTTATAAAAAACCTTACATTTGAATTTAACAACAGCGTACCAGAGACAAAACATAGAAAACCATAATTTTTCCTAAGACTAAGCAAAACCCTAAAATCAACCAAAACTTTATCATTATAAATTTTTATTTAATGGTTTGCTCTGGAAGAATGTCAAACTTTGGTTGAGGAACTTATATTTTCAAATTCTTTTCTTCTGAAGTGAACATTTATTTAATTAAAAAAATACAAATGGAACTAAATAAATTTAAAGGGAAATACGCACCTCCTGGGTATTGAATACATAATGATTTAGCATGTAATTTCTTTATCAAAAAAATCATTACCAATATATCACTTAAAAATATATATATTTTGCTTAATAACAGTTGCCATAAATATTATGTAATGTAAGAGTCCCAACGGCTGCCTTAGTACTACGGGAGTTAACCTTCTCGTGGTTTTCCCCGTAACACACGTAAAGCAATTTTCGACATGGAATATAGCGTCTCTACTTGTACATAAAACACATTTCAAATTATAAATGGTATTCCGTTATTTGGAGGGTTATATTACATGGAGGAAAAATGGTTAAGCTTACGGGTGGACCAAGGAGGGGTGCAAAGGAAAGGGTTTGAGGGCTTTTGTAACTACTGATGCAAAGGTAAGTACGCGGAATTGGATGGATTTGACGAATAAAATTGGGGAAACAAACGATGAATCAAGATGATTAGGAAAGACAATCACTTAATCAAGATACTCAAGACAGATAGGGCCCGACTGGATCCGTGATTTTGGATCCGGCCAGACCGGACCGGATTCAAAGGTAGATTCAGCCGGACCGGAACCGGATCCGGACCGGATCTGTACAAAATATTTCAAACTTAATACTATTGTCTAATAATAAAATAAAATAATAAAAAGGTATTTTATTGGCATAATACATACCAAATAGCCTCAACAAAGCAAAGAAAAATGGTTAGGTATAAGCTTAAATTTTCTAAATGGTAGCAAGAAAATAAATATATTAAAACAATCAAAAAATTATAAACAAAATTAATGTTTCATAATTATCTATATTAGGTATATAAAAAAACTCTGTCATTGTTTTCATAATATTACTAGTGATTCATATTACTAGTGATTGGGCTATAGAACATTAAAAAGAATATATGAAAATTTCTAAAAAAGTTACGAAACCAACGGTCACGATCTCCTATTAGTGTATTAGCCTTATTTTTAAAACTTTTAGTAAATGTTCTAGTTGAACCTTTAACTATAATTTTTCAAAAACAAAAATAAAACCAAAATGTGTAAAAATGAGTAGTTTAACAATGATTTTAAACAATTATTTGATTAAAAAAAATGATAAAAACGATTTATTGTTTAAATTCTATTAAAAGGCAACAAGAAGGAATTTGCATATACTTAAGTATATAGACCAAAAACTCTGATTCCTGGGTAATATATTTTAAAAAATATATACACAATAAAAAAACAAATAAATACATAAAAATCTTAGGAATTAAATTAATTATAATTAACAAAATAGCAGACACAACCAAAAAATCCATCATGGCCATGGGTTCAAACATTTATCCCATCGCAGGATAATAGCATAAGTCAAAATTTTTGTTGGGAGTGTCAAAATAACATAAACTAAAATTAATTTTATTATATTCATGTAAAAAAACTCAGATCCGGCCAAGATACGGTTTTTACAAAAAAAGATCCGGCCGGACCGGACCGGATCCCGAAACGGCCGGATATACCGGATCCACCGGACCGGACGGAATATCCGGCTGGGCCCTAAAGACAGACATTCAATCCAAAACAATTTCAGTAGTTACAATAGTAATTACAACATGTCATTTTCTTAAATCCTTTAACAAGGTTGTCCTTAGTCATATATAATGCTGCACTAGCCCATATTAGTAGTGAGTTCTAACATCGTGTAACATGATATGAACAGCAATTCTCATTTTATATGAGGAGATTGGGATTTCTATACGAACAAACAAACAAACAAAGAAATTTTAAAAAAATGTTTAGTGGCAAAGCGCGCCGCAAAAAGAATGAACAATTTTGTGCAATATTTTCTACAAAAAAATGGAGAAAATATAAATGTTAAATTTAGTTTAAAAACATTAAAATATTAAAAAATGTATGTTAAAATTCGCAGTCAAAACCGTTAGAGACCTTATTCTGTGGTTTTGTGGTCAGAAAAAAGCAGGCTCTTAAATCCAAAAACGACCAAATTTTCGGTACCTTTGGTTCTTTTGTGTTTTTTTATTATCTTCTATTTGTCTATTTGGGCTTTTTTGTTTTTTTTGGTTTAGCTCTCAGATTCCTTTTTTTCTGGTTTTTTGGTATCCGGTTCTAATGTCCCGTGGCTTTTCGGGCCTTTTATCATTCTATTATGTATATTACTAAAAATTAAAAAGTAAACATTAAAAATTAATAACATAATTCAATTTTTAATGATTGAAGTTTTTATAAACTGTTGATGCACAAAATTAAATTTTTCAACAATGTTTTTTTTTAATTTTAATAAAAAATTGTCAGAATAAAGATTGTTGAAACAGTTCTGCGTAATTCAATAACTTACTTTTCTCTTCGAAATCCAATAACTTACTTTTATTAGCAATTTTGTCTTTGGTTTTAGCCTCCGTATGATAAATTAAACGATATTTGTTTTTTTATAGTTTTAAATGCGAAAGCAGCAGACTTGCTTGTGCAGTTTTTCAGAGAATAAAACCTGGTTGCCGTATACCTGATAACGATCCAAAATATAGCTATTTCTTTTCGTCTTATGTTTGTTTATACTACTAATTTAAAAAATTCAGAAAACAACAACTTTTTTAGTAAACACGCGGATGTGAATGCTTTTATTTTGACTGTGAATTTTATTTATTTTGATTTTATACGGCCATGCACTTCGTTTTTTTTTGTTTGCTGAAGATTTTCAGCACGCAATCACTTCTCAATTTGCCAGCTTTTTTCTGTTTCAGAATGTTTTTAATTTAAAAAAAATACAAATAATAGATTTTTAATAGATACTATATAAGTTTAAAAAAGTATGTAAAAAAGAAAATTTTAACTAATTCCATTGTAAACTAAAGTGTCAATCCATAATATGGCACGGAGGTGTTTTTACTACTTACTGCGAGGCAAAACTTTTAAACGTATATAGCCGCAGTACACGACCGGCAAAAACGAAGATAATAATTTTTTCCCGGTATACTAGAGATTCATACAAAAGCATATCATTGTTTAGTTACAGTTTTACACTTATTAGCCAATAACTTGGCAATCTATATGACTATTAATTTTTTTGTCAGTGCAACTTTTGTTATAAAGAAATTAAAAAAAACAATATGTAAATTTTTCAAATATAGAAAATTAGAATTATTTTATTGGGTTAAACAATTGATTTTTGTCATTTTGGCTTTTAAAAATTTTTTCAATATCAAAGCAGGGCGAATTAATTTTGCCAGTAGGTGCGTAAATTTAAATTGCACCCTTAAAATTAATGAAAAATATTGAAATTATCTGCTTATTGATTATTCTGTAATGCATACGACAATAGCGCGTTCTAGAAAATATTATTTTGTCTGTGATAATCACTTCCAGGCAAATTGGAATTCCGCAAAACTTAACTTAGACATTTTAATTACAAACGGGTAGATTATGACATGCTTCTTTCTTACTTTGCACGCTTAGCCGGTTCCGTAAATAAATCTACTCTATAGATAACTAACCAAAACGTGAAAATTAGGTAATAGAAGGCCTATGGCTGTTAAAAACTGAATTCATTAGTTTGAGATGGATTGAAAATCTGAATTTTTATTAAGTCTACTTGTGTGTTTCCCACTCGTTTTCTACATTCGATTTTTTTATGCTACTAACAAATGTATATATTTTTCTGCCCAACTGATTTATTTAAAAAATACCAAATTAGTATTGTACAGTGTGGATTTTAAATACGAAAATTTAATATTTTGCCGATTATCGTATAACTTTAATTATAGGATTTTTATAGTTTTATTTAGATTCCAAAATAAATATAAATTTGTGTATAATAAAAAAATAGATGTAATATTTCTTGTTTGTTTAGTTGCTAAATACACAACTATTAAAAATGGGCATTCAACTGACTTTATAATAGTTTTTTTAAAATTCGGTTTTAGTAACTATTGAAATCAAATATTTATAAAAAAATATTTAGATATTTTTTCTCAGATTTTATAAATGTTATTATTGTACTTTATTTTTTTAATATTGTGGCTTACTCATGGAGGTTTTCGCTATATCGTTAAGCTTTTAAAAAATTGTCTAATATAAAATACTTGCACAAAAAAAAATCTTGTAGTTTATTAAGAAAACGTATAGAAAAATTACTGGTATCAAAACTTTTCTAACTTAAAAATATTTGAAATTAAAAAAAAAAACTAAAAAAGGTCTTAAAATATGACGGAATTGCTATTTATCAAAATAACCAAAATTTGGTTAAAAAATATATTTATTTTTAGTTTAAAAAAGAAAATTTTGATGTCGCAAAGAAAAATTTTAGTAAAAGTAGTTAGAGACAGAATTTTTATTTATCAAAATAACTAAAAATTGATTGCAAAATATAGTTTTTAAAAAAGAAGGTTTTAAAGTTACAAAGAAAAATTTTAGAAAAGGTAGTTGGAGACTCCGCAACAAGATTTTTTTGTAATTTAGTTTTTTTGCAGGATGACTAATTTTATTTGTGAATTATACCACGGAATAATAATTTCGTTAAACACAGCAAAAACACCAGTTAACCTGAAAATCACAATATCACAATTAAGTTTAAAATAAAAATAAAAAAATCGCACTTAAGTATTTAAATATGGACGATACACCTGGAAATTTCAAATCCAAGAAACTATGGACCACCAACCGACTGACCAATAAAATATCATGGACTGTGGATCGTCCGCTTGGATTTTTTGCCAAGACTGAAATTCTTTGCGGTAGCAGTGCCATAAGCAGAAGGTAAAAAAATGTCACAAAAATTCGGGCCTGTTATTCTGTAGTTGTTATGGCTCCAATCAATAGGTCTTGCAAATAATTTATGGTTTCTCAATTTAAATTATTAAAACATTAGACATTTTATTTAATTTTTTTTGTCTAAAAATTAAATTTGGGTTCACTTTTTTTCTATTTCTAATTAACAAAATGTTTTTATCCAGCACTTGTACAAGGCTTGTACAAAAAGGATGTGGATTACAGAAATTTTTAGGTGGACATATAACCTAAGAGGGGTAAATTGGGGGTTGGGGAAATCCGTACCCCACCTCGACCTCTCTATGTTTTATATGCATATAATGTCAACAATTATAAAACCAAAAAAGAAATTAAAAGAAATCAATAAGTGTCAAAGTTTGTGTTTACGTTTCTTAACCCGTTGATGAAATTGAATTTACAAAGTCTTGACGGCGTGAGCTCATCACATAATATAGTGTCAACACTTTGAACTCAAAGTTCAAAGTCTTGACACTATATTATATGATGTCGTAAAAGCATATTAGGATCATAGTTTATTAAGACATTTTTTAAAGAAAACAACGATTTATATATTTTAGGTGGTTATTTCATACATTTTTATTTTACACTTGATTTAAAATTGCTTCTACGTTCCAACTGCCATCATTGTGTGCCATCATCATCATCATTGTGTTTTATAATCTTATTATGTATAATCTAAATATTTAACAGTAACAATTATCGTTAATCTCAAAGATCTAAATCATTGTGAGTGCAATCTTTTAATTAACAGAAAATGACATTAAATCGACATTTATTGCGTATTATGGTATGTATTGCGGTAATGAACAGAACACTTAAAATTTTATGATTGTCGTAAAATCAATTAATGTCGCTATTATTACTTTTTAAGCATTTAACAGTATTGTTTTCTTAATAATTTATACTTTATGATCTTTGAAGTATTTTTAAAAACGTAAATTAAAAAGCAATTTTTAAAATTAAATTGAATTGCAAATGAAAAGTTATGGCAAGGGTTAAAAATATAAAAAAACTTTAACCAGCACAAATTTGTTAAATTAATTCATGATTTTTTAAATTCTTGTAATATAATATTTCGAAACATTTTCAAAAATTTCTTATTTATGATTTTTTTAGTTTTATAATAGTATATCTTCAAAATTACTTAGTCCTTTTTCTTAGCCGAGAAATTTCCTATTTTCTATTATTTTCGCTCTTAACTATGTATTTTGCGCTTATTTCTTAAAATGGTTTTTAAATTTCCTCATTTTTTGCCACTATCAACGGTTTGCGTTGTTTTTTTTTTGTGAATATATTTTTCAGAGGAAATAGAAAGTGGGTCCTAATTCTATTACGCTCGGAACCTTCACACGTCCAGAGACCGACAGTTCGGTTTTTTCAATTAGATTAGTTTGGAAGAATCGTCCTTTTCGGAATGATAGACGTACTAAAAACACTTTAACATCTGTCAAAGAAACCCTCAGCGACAGAAACGAACCGCGGCGATTTGGACCTATTCTGTAAAATGTAATTTATTTAATAATTTTTAAAGATATTCGTAATCATTGTGGTTTCTTGCTTTTTTGGACTTGTTTTCCAGGGCAAAAAGATCACTTTGGAACGGGTCAAACTGACTGTGGTTGCCTTGTAAGTCGTTTCCTTTCCACGCATTGAAGGGCGCTATACATTTTTTTGCTTACCACTTTAACTTTTAGTCTAGCGAAGAGTAAGTCGCCATCAGTATAAAATTAACGCGAATATTACTTTTCTCATTATATTTGTTGTGTGTGTATTTTCTCCGTAGTCATAACGAGTCCCACTAATTCTAAAGCCGTTGAGCCATTGAATTGTTTTGTTACCGTAAATTATGAAGCACGCTTTCGATTTTATTTAAAAAAATAAGTCACAAACGAGTTGATTTCATGTAGCTTTGGACTCATTTTGCCATGAGGACATCAGATGTGCTCGCCGACTTGTTGTTTAGCTAGACAGAGCGGCGCTGAATTTAAATTAGATAGGTTCTTGTCACTTTTTCCAGTTTCTTTTGAATCGAACCGACGAGAGAAACAATTTTGCTTTACCAAGTGCCATATCGCCTTTCTTGAATCTTCCAGTTATTGCGATTTCTACGGCGAAAATATCTGGAAATACTTATGGAATTATACTCAACAATATCGCCCAGCTTCGCATTAAATCCATCGTATAAAGTCTCCGATGAAAGTTGTTCTGCTTGCTCCGTTTCTTTCATATGCCATTTTAACGTCGGCTGCCTTAGTAACTACCATTTTGCACCTTGCCGATTGAGTTCTAGCTAAATGTATATGATTCGCCCTATCGTGGGAGCGCGATATTATTATGATAAACGATAGTAAACAGAAATAATATACCTATAAAATTAGAGTATTTTTTTCAATAATAAAGTCCCGCTTGATATTAAGTACTGTGAAAGGAGTTTTTTCCAAGAAAAAGTGCAAAAGCCGTGACTTAAGTAAATTTATCGATCTTAATTTTAATGCTTTCCGGATGCTCCTGTTTTCTTTATTTTCACAATCTTCTAACAAGTTCTTAATGACACATATGTTGTGCGCTAGTTTTCCAATACGAAATTTAATTTAACTTTTTTTTAATTGAAAAACGAAACGAAATGTGCTAAGTTCACTAAATGTTACGCGCTTTTGCAATAAACATTAAACCTTTAAAAACTCCAAATCGTTAACTTATTAACAGAAAATTTGATGCCTGCGTGATTTTAACACCTTGTAAACGTTTGATAAGATCCTGCAAATCAAAAAAAAAATTTTGTTTTGAATCGTGTTCTTTTAATTTTCTCGAATTTTAAACGAATATATATTATGAGTATGTAATCGAATTCAATGTTACAAATAATACAGGTTTTGAAAATTCAAATGATTTCTAATTTTGCTCTGTAATGAGTTAAATAAACGCGGTAACAAGAGATAAATTAATTATCTTACGGAAAACAGGATTTCTTTTCAAAGCTTCATTCATCAGTGTAACTGTCAGTTATCCAAGCGTGTTATCAAGTTAGCGGCTTATTGTGATAGGGCTCTCGACGGTGTATCCAACCGGCTACGGGTTCTGGTGCCCTTTCGACCTGTTTACCCGGTTAATGAAACCCTGTATACACAAAAAAACGACGGTAAAAACTCGTCGATTGCGCCGGTGTTTCGGACCCCCCGGGTCGGTGTCGGTGTCGCTCGACTGATCCGCGCACCGACTCCTCGCCCCTCGGAGAAAACTCACGCGAGCGGAAAGACCAACAGCCGCTTTTGCCCCGCTTTATACGGACAGATCAAGCTTAGCCGGGCGGAAATGCTACAAGCCGCCGTTGGAAACTATCCGAAACCCCCCGATTCCTATATACATGTAATATAGAATTCGATGCCAGCGTTCTCAAGAACAATTTATTTACGTCATTGTCGGTCTTAAAGCCGTTGGAAATTCACTGACTACTCCGACTCACCGAATATTAAAAAAAGCCCAATCCCCGTCTTTTCTTGTCAGTTTTTTTTCGGTGAATTACCGCCTCAATATGCCATATGTGTCGGGAATATACATATCACAATAATGTTGTCTTAGATTAATAAAACTTTTTTTAGCTGCAGTTTTTAGACGGTTTTTTTTTATAGCTTTTCTCGTCGGTTAAGCTTATAACAGAGCAAATATTTAAAAAAGATTTTATAGAAGAAGCCGTACATTTTTTAAATTTGGTAATTAAAAAGTTTGCCTATTAAGTGATTTAAAGAAAAATTACTTTAATCTGTACAAAAAGATATGGATGGAAAAAGATTAAGGATATCCTTAATTAATGGAATGGTAGATTTGTACAAAAACATTGTTATTCTTAAGATTTTACCCTATTAATACACCCATAGTTTTCATTTAATTGAACTTTTTTCTTTAATATATTTATTTAAAAACAAAAAAACAAAAATTTTCGGTTAACATCAATTTTTATAAAATCTATGATATTTCAAAAGTCGACGTCATTCAATTAAAGTCAGAGCTTAAATTAAAAATTGAAAACTCCTATTGTATTAGATTTTGTTTCAGATTTGTGAATAATTGCTTCTGCAACAAAATGAAAAAAATGTTGTTTTTTTCAAAATTTTTTTCTGAAAATCGATTTACTGTACGCGTATTATGTTTTATTGGATATTGCTAATATGAATTTCTAATGGCTAAAATTGGTTTCCTGGGATAAATTTGCGTTAACAAGCAGTGGAGGCACCGTCCTTGTTGTTTACCGCCATATATGGTTTCTAACCATATTTCAACCGTCTTAGAAAACTACATCACTTATATTTATTGTCAGCACTCTAATAAACGAAAATATACCTTTTTCTGGAATAAATTTTTGCGATAACCGAAGTCGAATGTTAAAAGATTTTTAACCACCGGACGTATTTGAAAAACCGTCTTTTCGCCGTTATTTATATATTTTAAATCGAAAACACCCCCATAGACTACTATAGTGGTGGACTGTCATGCCGACACTTCCGGGGAAACTTTTCAAAGGGGAGCGCAAGCGCTCGGACGAAATCGCCATCGTGGCGGCGCTGATGGCGGTACCGTTGGCTATGGGCAATGCCTCCTCCTCCATCGTACTTAACAAGAGAAACTCCTCCGCCAGACTCAACCAACGCCGCAGCACTCTTTTCAAATACGGGACCGCAGAGTCGGTTTTTACATTATATTTTTTTATTTTGAAGGAAAAAAATCACATGAAACCTTGAAAAATCTCTTACTTACATTTAATTATTTACCTTTTGAGAAATAAGTGTTTTTCCAATAACTCATTGGAAAATTTGCGAAATCTTGTTTTTACATTTAATTTTTTTCCTTGATTAAAAATAATGGTTTTTCCAATAAATCATAGAAAACCTTTTAAAGTATTAATTTTTTCAAATCAAGTTTTATCTTTTATTTTTTACTTTGTGGAAAATAAAGTTTTGTTTAATAAATGATAGGATGTCTTTAGCCAAATTAGGCATTACTTTTTACTTTTTTACGTTGTGGGAAATTAAAGTATAAACAGTATAAAAGTTCCAATAATAGAAAACCTTTGAAATATTAAATTTGTAAATTTAAACTATGTATTTTATTAAAATTATTAACTTAAAACGAATCAACCTTTATCTTTCAATTTTTACTTTGTGGGAAATAAAGGTTTGTCAAATAAATTATAAGAAACCTTGCCAAATTTCTTTTTAAATTTATTTTGTATTTTATATTCAAATAAAAATTTCTCCAATAAATCAAGCAAACCTTTTAAGATATTAACTTTTTCGAAGTAAGCTTCATATTTATTTTTTATTTTATTAGAAATAAAAGGTTCTGCAATAAACTGTTAAATTGATGACCTTACCAAATCTTGTTTTACTTTTTATTTGTTACTTTGTTACAAAATAAAGTTTCTCTAATGAATCGTTGTGAGGCTTTAAATTTTTAACTTTTCAAACCTTGCTTTGCTTTTCATTTCTTAACATTGTAAAAAATAAAAATTGCTTTCTATATCATATTGTCAAATCTTGTTGTCTTTTATTTTGACAGAAATAAAGTTTTTTCAAAAAACCAAATGAAAACTTTAAAATATTAACATCGCCGATGAGGCTTTACTTTTTATTTTTACTGTGGAAGAAGTAATAATTTGACTCATAAATCATATTAAATAGTTAAAATATGAATTTTTCCCACCGAATTTGTTTTACCTTTAATTATTTTATTCTGTTTTTGAAATGAACGATTATTTTTTAAAAAGAATTAGTAGCTTTTTGGGAGCAAAGCTACTGAGCAAATTCTTGGGAAAACCAACCTCTGTTTTATGTTTAAGGTTTTAAAGTTGAATTTAAATATGAAAACATTTTGTGTCATAGCACACTGTTGAAAAACTGTCTTCTAGTGATTTCTATTTTCTTTTGACAAAATAATGACTTTTTTAAAATAAAGTAACTATAAAAACCTTGATATTTAGTATTTTTATATAAAAAGTATTTTCATAAAAACTTGTTATTTTGTCGTAGAGTCATAATTTGGTGTTGTATTTTGATCGGCTAGCGTCACCTTGCTTTTCTAAAGAAAACACTTATTTTACGTCTTGGGTGTAAAGGTTTTCCGTATGGATATTCCCAATGCTTGATAAAGTCCGAATAAAAAACTTCGTTTAAATTATATAATAATTGACTCAGACAGGACCTATCAGTTTTCTTGTAGTTTTTATTTTGTGAGATTCTTTAGGAACAAATACAATTTTCAGGTAAGATGTTTTTTATGTGTTTAATTAGTTGTAAAAGAGCACAGAAGACGACGCAAGAAGAATAAGACGACACTGAAGATGTTAATACTTTTAGAATAATAATATTATTTGTTCAAAGTTCGAAAACCATAGTCTTTGACTGAGTTTTATAATGAATTTTTTTATTCAAATTTAATTATTTTTTTGTTTTCGGGGCTTTTTAATGCGAAAATAAATGAGAAAAAAAGGAAAGAAAAAATTCAAGGTTGTTTCTGATTAATAAAATTTTTAAAGTTTGTTCCTGGTTATATAAATATCCTGCAAATATATGTTATTATCTACAATACACAAATTATGAATTTTTTTATGAATAAAATACGAAACTACACAAAACTAAGTACACCCAAATTTTAGTTGTAAGTGCCATTGAGAACAAAACACTATAATAAATAGCAGTTAACGAGGAAAAAAGTTTAAAAAAAAGCTAATATTATATTTCAAACTCAGCAACTGATCTGGTTGACCACCTAAATGCTCGGGCTGAAAAAAAATTTGCTCGTTTATTATCAGTAATTTTTTATTTATTGATTGTTTTTGTATGTTTTAGACACGGAGACGATTTAATTGTTACGCCTTTCGCTCAGATTCTGGCCAGTTTGCGCAATGTTCGAAACAATTTTGTCGCCATCACTAATGTGCCAAATAAGTAAGTGTGGTTTTTTAACCTTATTCGTCATAAACTGTAATTTTTACACGAGCAATTTTATGCTAATAATAATTTCTAGTTGGTTGCAGGATTTTTCGGGGATTTTCTTGGTTTCATTTTTTTAAATGAAATTACAAAATCGCTTAGGGCTGGTTCATACTTATGTAAAAACGTCCTTTTTACAAGTTTAGTCTGCCAAAGGTACGTTTTTACATATCGTTTATACGCTGTGTTTGTCTTTTGGACATTTTCCAAAGGACGATTTTTACATAAGAATGAACCAGCCTTTAGTCTTAAAAAAATAAACCGAAGGTCAATTAACCCGAAGGTCAATTGAGCCAAACGAAATTTTACCAGTGTAGAAATTTTTAGGCTGATGAAGATGCATACGTGGATACCTTTGAACGATGTATATTATCTTATGTACAGTAGATATTATTGTCATGTGTGGACAAAACGCGTTTTGTGTTTTAACGATATATAAAACGTTTTTATGTTTTTAAGAGAGATAAGTAATTATTTAGTACTTCAGCATCGCAAAAACACTCCACAAGCACTGCTCGAAAAATAAATTTTAGTATACGAAAGCTATAAGAAAAAGACTTTATTAAGAAAGCTTCCGCTAAATATTGATTATAAAGTGCCGGAATATGCGTTTGTTAGATTTTAAATGTATTTAGCCTTCCCATATTTTTCAGGGAACTTCCTCCTTCCAGCAAAGCTTATATAATTTTCTATAAAAATGGGCGCGAAATATTTTGAAGTCATCCGCCCCAATGACGCCGATAATTTTTTCGAAGTTGGGCTAAGGAAAAGAGAGCGCTTTCTTCTGTATTTATCCTGGCAAATGAACAGCCGAAAATTTCTTAGAATCACGTGTATTATTCGGTTGCCACTTTGACGATAAACAGCGGCGTACTCACTTGCGGCCGCCACGTAACGGTGCGTCACGTGTGTCTAAGGTTTCGATTCCTTCCGGTTTCCAGCTAACAGTTTAAAAAAAATCCTTCTCCGAAAACAATAAAAGTTTCAGGTGCTAAAATAATCAATAAATAAAAAATTACTGATAATAAACGAGCAAATTTTTTTTCAGTCCGAGCATTTAGGTGGTCAGCCAGCAATCAGTTGCTGAGATTTGAAATATAATATTAGCTTTTTTTTAACTTTTTTTCCTCGTTTACTGCTATTTATTATAGTGTTTTGTTCTCAATGGCACTTTCAACTAAAATTTGGGTGTACTTAGTTTTGTGTAGTTTCGTATTTTATTCATAAAAAAATTCATAATTTGTGTATTGTAGATAATAACATCTATTTGCAGGATATTTATAAGACCAGGAACAAACTTTAAAAATTTTTATTTAATCAGAAACAACCTTGAATTTTTTCTTTCCTTTTTTTCTCATTTATTTTCGCATTAAAGAGCCCCGAAAACAAAAAAATAATTAAATTTGAATAAAAAAATTCATTATAAAACTCAGTCAAAGACTATGGTTTTCGAACTTTTTGAACGAATAATATTATTATTCTAAAAGTATTAACATCTTCAGTGTCGTCTTATTCTTCTTGCGTAGTCTTCTGTGCTCTTTTACAACTAATTAAACACATCTAAAAAACATCTTACCTGAAAATTGTATTTGTTCCTAAAGAATCTCACAAAATAAAAACTACAAGAAAACTGATAGACAGTCCTGTCTGAGTCAATTATTATATAATTTAAACGAAGTTTTTTATTCGGACTTTATCAAGCATTGGGACATATCCATACGGAAAACCTTTTACACCCAAGACGTAAAATAAGTGTTTTACTTTAGAAAAGCAAGGTGACGCTAGCCGATCAAAATACAACACCAAATTATGACTCTACGACAAACTAACGAGTTTTTATGAAAATACTTTTTATATAAAAATACTAAATATCAAGGTTTTTATAGTTACTTTATTTTAAAAAAGTCATTATTTTTGTCAAAAGAAAATAGAAATCACTAGAAGACAGTTTTTCAACAGTGTGCTATGACACAAAATGTTTTCATATTTAAATTCAACTTTAAAACCTTAAACATAAAACAGAAAAGGTAGGTTTTACCAAGAATTTGCTCAGTAGCTTTGCTCCCAAAAAGCTACTAATTGTTTTTAAAAAATAATCGTTCAGTTTCAAAAACAGAATAAAATAATTAAAGGTAAAACAGATACGGTAGGAAAAATTCATATTTTAACTATTTAATATGATTTATGAGTAAAATTATTACTTCTTCCACAGTAAAAATAAAAAGTAAAGCCTCATCGGCGATGTTAATATTTTAAAGTTTTCCTTTGGTTTTTTGAAAAAACTTTATTTCTGTCAAAATAAAAGACAACAAGATTTGACAATATGATATAGAAAGCAATTTTTATTTTTTCAGACGTTCAAGAAATGAAAAGCAAAGCAAGGTTTGAAAAGTAAAGTTTTAAAGACGTCAGCAACGATTCATTAGAGGAAACTTTTTTTTGTAACAAAGTAACAAATAAAAAGTAAAACAAGATTTGGTAAGGTCATCAATTTAACAGTTTATTGCAGAACCTTTTATTTCTAATAAAATAAAAAATAAATATGAAGCTTACTTCGAAAAAGTTAATATACTTAGAAGGTTTTCTTGATTTATTGGAGAAATTTTTATTCGAATATAAAATACAAAATAAATTTAAAAAGAAATTTGACAAGGTTTCTTGTAATTTTATTTGCAACAAAACACTTATTTACCCACGAAGTAAAAAATTGAAAGATAAAGGTTGATTCGTTTTAAGTTAATAATTTTAATAAAATACATAGTTTAAATTTACAAATTTAATATTTCAAAGGTTTTCTATTATTGGAACTTTTATACTGTTTATACTTTAATTTCCCACAACGTAAAAAGTAAAAAGTAATGCCTAATTTGGCTAAAGAAATCCTATGAATTATTAAACAAAACTTTATTTTCCACAAAGTAAAAAATAAAAGATAAAACTTGATTTGAGAAAATTAATAATGTAAAAGGTTTTCTATGATTTATTGGAAACACATTTTTAATCAAGGAAAAAAATTAAATTTAAAAACAAGATTTCGCGAATTCCAATGAGTTATTGGAAAAACACTTATTTCTCAAAAAGTAAAAAATTAAATGTAAGTAAGAGATTTTTCAAGGTTTCATGTGATTTTTTTCTTTCAAAATAAAAAAATATAATGTAAAAACCGACTCTGCGGTCCCGTATTTGAAAAGAGTGCTGCGGCGTTGGTTGAGTCTGACAAGGTTTTCTCTTGTTAAGTACGATGGAGGAGGAGGCATTGCCCATAGCCAACGGTACCGCCATCAGCGCCGCCACAATGGCGATTTCGTCCGAGCGCTTGCGCTCCCCTTTGAAAAGTTTCCCCGGAAGTGTCGGCATGACAGTCCACCACTATGGTAGTCTATGGGGGGTGTTTTCGATATAAAATAAACAAATAACGGCGAAAAGACGGTTTTTCAAATACGGGACCGCAGAGTCGGTTTTTACATTATATATTTGTTTTCTTTCGAAATAAAAAAATCACATGAAACCTTGAAAAATCTCTTTCTTACATTTAATTTTTTACTTTTTGAGAAATAAGTGTTTTTCCAATAACTCATTGGAAAATTTGCGAAATATTTTGTTTTTAAATTTAATTTTTTTCCTTGATTGAGAATAATGGTTTTTCCAATAAATCATAGAAAACCTTTTAAAGTATTAATTTTCTCGAATCAGAGTTTTATCTTTTATTTTTTACTTTTGTGGAAAATAAAGATTTTGTTTAATAAATCATAGGATGTCTTTAGCCAAATTAGGCATTACTTTTTACTTTTTACGTTGTCGAAAAGTTTTAAAGTATAAACAGTATAAAAGTTCCAATAATAGAAAACCTTTGAAATATTAAATTTGTGATTTTAAACTATGTATTTTATTAAAATTATTAACTTAAAACGAATCAACCTTTATCTTTCAATTTTTTACTTTGTGGGAAATAAAGGTTTGTCAAATAAATTATAAGAAACCTTGCCAAATTTCTTTTTAAATTTATTTTGTATTTTATATTCGAATAAAAATTTCTCCAATAAATCAAGCAAACCTTTTTAAGATATTAACTTTTCGAAGTAAGCTTCATATTTATTTTTTATTTTATTAGAAAATAAAAAGGTCTGCAATAAACTGTTAAATTGATGAACCTTACCGAATATTGTTTTACTTTTTATTTGTTACTTTGTTACAAAATAAAGTTTCTCTATTGAAATCGTTGTGAGGCTTTAAAATTTTAACTTTTCAAACCTTGCTTTGCTTTTCATTTCTTAACGTTCTAAAAAATAAAAATTGCTTTCTATATCATATTGTCAAATCTTGTTGTCTTTTATTTTTGACAGAAATAAAGTTTTTTCGAAAAACCAAAGGAAAAAACTTTAAAATATGTTAGCATCGGCGATGAGGCTTTACTTTTTATTTTTACTGTGGAAGAAAGTAATAATTTTACTCATAAAGATACATTATTAAATAGTTAAAATATGAATTTTTCCCACCGAATTTGTTTTACCTTTAATTATTTTTATTCTGTTTTTGAAATGAACGATTATTTTTTGAGAACAAATTTAGTAGCTTTTTTGGGGAGCAAAGCTACTGAGCAAATTCTTGGGGAAAACCAACCTCTGTTTTATGTTTAAGGTTTTAATAGTTGAATTTAAATATGAAAACATTTTGTGTCATAGCAAGCACTGTTTGAAAAACTGTCTTCTTAGTGATTTCTATTTTTTCTTTTGACAAAATAATGACTTTTTTAAAATAAAGTAACTATAAAAAAAACCTTGATATTTAGTATTTTTATATAAAAAGTATTTTCCATAAAAACTCGTTAGTTTGTCGTAGAGTCATATATTTGGTGTTGTATTTTGATCGGCTAGCGTCACCTTGCTTTTCTAAAGAAAACACTTATTTTACGTGTCTTGGGTGTTAAAGGTTTTCCGTATGGATGTATTCCCAATGCTTGATAAAGTCCGAATAAAAAACTTCGTTTAAATTATATAATAATACAACTCAGACAGGACCTATCAGTTTTCTTTGTAGTTTTTACTTTTTGTGAGATTTCCCTTTAGGAACAAATACAATTTTCAGGTAAGATGTTTTTTATGTGTTTAATTAGTTGTAAAAGAGCACCAGAAGGACGACGCAAGAAGAATAAGACGACACTGAAGATGTTAATACTTTTAGAATAATAATATTATTTGTTCAAAGTTCGAAAAACCATAGTCTTTGACTGAGTTTTATAAATGAATTTTTTTATTAAAATTTAATTATTTTTTTGTTTTCGGGGCTTTTTAGATGCGAAAATAAATGAGAAAAAAGGAAAGAAAAAAAGTTCAAGGTTGTTTCTGGATTCAATAAAATTTTTAAAGTTTGTTCCTGGTTATATAAATATCCTGCAAATATATGTTATTATCTACAATATATAAATTATGAATTTTTTTATGAATAAAATACGAAGACATACAACAAAACATTAAGTACACCCAAATTTTAGTTGTAAGTGCCATTGAGAACAAAACACTATAATAAATAGCAGTTAACGAGGAAAAAAAGTTAAAAAAAAGCTAATATTATATTTCAAACTCAGCAACTGATCTGGCTGACCACCTAAATGCTCGGACTGAAAAAAAATTTGCTCGTTTATTATCAGTAATTTTTTATTTATTGATTATTTTTGTATGTTTTAGACACGGAGACGATTTAATTGTTACGCCTTTCGCTCAGATTCTGGCCAGTTTGCGCAATGTTCGAAACAATTTTGTCGCCATCACTAATGTGCCAAATAAGTAAGTGTGGTTTTTTAACCTTATTCGTCATAAACTGTAATTTTTACACGAGCAATTTTATGCTAATAATAATTTCTAGTTGGTTGCAGGATTTTTCGGGGATTTTCTTGGTTTCATTTTTTTAAATGAAATTACAAAATCGCTTAGGGCTGGTTCATACTTATGTAAAAACGTCCTTTTTACAAAGTCCAAAGGACGTTTTTACATACGTTTATACGCTGTGTTTGTCTTTTGGACATTGTCCAAAGGACGTTTTTACATAAGAATGAACCAGCCTTTAGTCTTAAAAAATAAACCGAAGGTCAATTAACCCGAAGGTCAATTGAGCCGAACGTAATTTTACCAGTGTAGAAATTTTTAGGCTGATGAAATTACGTGGATCCCTTTGAACAATGTAGTATTTTATGTACAGTAGATATTATTGTCAGTGTGGACAAAACGCGTTTTATGTTTTAACGTATATAAAACGTTTTTATGTTTTTAAGAGAGATAAGTAATTATTAGTACTTCAGCATCGCAACATCCACAAGCACTGCTCGAAAAATAAATTTTAGTATACGAAAGCTATAAGAAAGACTTTATTAAGAAAACTTCCGCTAAATCTGATTATAAGTGCCGGAATATGCGTTTGTTAGATTTTAAATGTATTTAGCCTTCCCATATTTTTCAGGGAACTTCCTCCTTCCAGCAAAGCTTATATAATTTTCTATAAAAATGGGCGCGAAATATTTTGACGTCACCGATGACGCCGATAATTTTTTCGAAGTTGGGCTAAGGAAAAGAGAGCGCTTTCTTATATACTTTCCTGGCAATTGAACAGCCGAAAATTTCTTAGAATCACGTGTTTTATTCCGTAGCCACTTTGACGATAAACAACGGCGTACTCACTTGCGGGCGCCACGTAATGGTGCGTCACGTGTGTCTAAGGTTTCGATTCCTTCCGATTTCCAGCTAACAGTTTAAAAAAAATGCTTTTCCAAAAACAATAAAAATTTCAGGTGCTAAAATAATCAAGATATTTTTTTCACCCAATCAAAAATTCAAAAACAAAGAATTATTTTTTACTTAAAAAAAAAGATAAATGGTTTTAATGAAACAAAACCTGCTATTGCCTGACAATTCGATATTTTTAAAACATAAAATGTCTTTACTAAAAAAAAACATTTGCTTTATTAGCAGTTTGACATTATTATTTAGTATTAATTATAAATAAAACAACACGCATTAAACATTTACGTAAATGTTAAAAATATACAGAATTAATCATTTAGGAAATCTGAAAAATTAAACAAAAAATTTAATAAATTTTAGTTAACAATCATAAACAAAACTCTTAAAATATATAGTTGAAAAAATATTTGGCAATAAAAACATCTAGTAAAATTATAAATTACGTTTAAAATCTGAATTTGCAGCTTTAATTTGTTTGAAGAAAACGGACTCAGCCGGGATGTTCTAAAACACGGAACATTGTTCATTCAAAGTGTACAAAAGACAAAATTCCAAAAACTAGATTTTGAGCAATTTTATAAGAGCGTTTTTTAAAAATCTTAAAAAAATTTAGACTTGGATTCAGTAAAAGCTTAAGAATAGCGCAGAATCATTTTATAGGTTAAGAAAGAGTAATTTTGGCGTTTTTCGAGATATACTATTTAGGTATTATTAAGAATAAAAACTCTTTAAATTGGATTGAAATTTTTTTCTTATGATTATAATTATACTTACGACAAACAAAAAATGTAATTCTTGGTATATTCTACATTTTTGTAGAATACACTACGGAACAAGTAATTTTTTAATAAATATATATTTGGAAAAATCGTAAAAGAAAAATTTAGTTTGATTTATACGGTTACAAAACTTAAGTAGTTTGCCCATATGATTCTAACCAATTACTGATGTTTTTTGGGTAGCATATTACAGTAATAAACTATAAAAAAATTTTATCTCATAGAAACTTGGAATAAACCCAAGTGCATTCATTGTTTAGAAGTCGGAAACCGAGTGCGGCCGTCCAGCCTAGCGGTTCCGGCGGGGGTAAGAAGCCCCACCTTTCCAATTCCGCCAACCTTCCCGATGACGTCATGCGGATAGCCACGGAAACAATTGAGGAACTGGATTGGTGTCTGGACCAGTTGGAAACCATCCAGACCCACCGCTCCGTGTCGGAAATGGCCTCAACCAAAGTAATTTTACCGTCAGTTTTCTGTTTTACATTATTTTCTACGGTCAGTTTTACTGTTTTACATTATTTTTCACCGTTAGTTTTACGTTTTTTTGTTACCGTTAGTTTTACTGTTTTGAGTTATTTTTTACCCCCAAGCTTTTACTGTGAGGTTTACTGTTTACGTCACTTTTTAACGTCAGTTTTACTGTAATTGTTTACGTGTTTTGTCACTCTTTTATCATTTGTTTGGTGTTTAAGTTTTCTTTCTTATGTGACAGTTCATTTTCCAAAAAGATTAAAAAAATTATTCAAACACACACACACACACACACACACACACACACACACACACACACACACACACACACACACACACACACACACACACACACACACACACACACACACACACACACACACACACACACACACACACACACACACACACACACACACACACACACACACACACACACACACACACACACACACACACACACACACACACACACACACACACACACACACACACACACACACACACACACACACACACACACACACACACACACACACACACACACACACACACACACACACACACACACACACACACACACACACACACACACACACACACACACACACACACACACACACACACACACACACACACACACACACACACACACACACACACACACACACACACACACACACACACACACACACACACACACACACACACACACACACACACACACACACACACACACACACACACACACACACACACACACACGCTTTCTTAATGCGGTGAAAGTGTTGTTTCTTTGATTGTTTTTTTAATTATCCGCTTTGGTTCAAAATTCAAAAATTGGTCGGTAAATTATGCTTAAAACCCGAACTGGCTAAAAATATTAAAATAAAGCGTTTTCTGTCACAAGTTATGATATTAAGTCCTCAAAAATTCTAAAAACTCAAATAAATGTGTAAATAAATTAAATTTATGTTTTACATTAATTGAAATTCAAAAATGGTGAGTTAGTATTCTCTGTTGTTTCTTTTTAATATCAAACGACTGTTAATTTAATTAATCTATTGGTCGCATTCGCATATTGCATTAGCAAGGAATACGTTAATCACAAAGTGTTGATCTGTGATTAAAAACTTAGTGATAAATAGTTTATTTGACGACTCAAAAGCACATATTTTTTAATAAAAGCAATGTTTTTTTTTCATGTTTTGTTTTGCGCAAGTCATGAGTTTAACTTGACGTATCACGTCATATATTGAGAACGTTTAAGCTTTTTTATTTATTCAAGCGTGTCACTGATAGAATCGTACTTTACGTCAAATGATATTCAATGTGAAATGAGAACAAAAAAGGGCACGTCAAAAGTTATTCAATGTGCACCTAAGTGAGATCAAATAAGGGCAGTAAAAAACTCAGTACAGCCTTTTTGCTGACTTCCAGGGAAATTACCGACTAAAGTCACTTGATTTAAAATAATTAATTTGAAAAAGTATATGTATATAATTGAACCAAAAAAATATATATGCTATGCTTGAAAGCATACTTAATTTACATAAAAAATGGACAGATAGACAGATATGTAACATTTTTAATATTATCAAAATAAGTTTTGTAGCCGAAACCTATGCAAAATTTTGTAACAGTGATTAAAAATAATTTAACATAAATTAAAAAACGACATGTAATTTCTAATTAAACTAAAATCTGATTTACTCTAGCAAATTTTATATTAATTTATTTAATGTACTATAATGATCTGTAAAAGTGTTTTTTTTGCAGTGGAAAAGTTCTCATTGTTCACTGAAAAATTAATGATTTTCTGGAAGAGTTAAGGCTTGTTCATATTTATGTAAAAACGTCCTTTGGACTTTGTCCAAAGGACAAATACAGCGTATAAACGTATGTAAAAACGTCCTTTGGAATTTGTCGAAAGTATGAACATAAAAGTATTTACATAAGTATGAACCAGCCTTTAGAACCGACTCACACTCCACGCTCAAACTGTCATACGATAATAATATATACTAGTAAAATAGTGCCAAATATGTCAATAATTTTACAAATTTTAGCTTTAATAGTTTAACTCCTTAAGAAATAACTTTGAAAAGTGCTTTAATTTATTTTTTATTTGTTTTAGTTTCGAAAAATGCTGAACAAGGAATTGAGCCACTTTGCAGAGTCTTCAAAATCTGGAAATCAAATTTCTCAGTTTATTTTTAACACTTTCATGGGTAAGAATTTTAAATATCATATTGTTAACGATCGATTGTAAATGTATAATTTAAAAAAACACAAAAAATATTATCGTGAAATATTGATTATGCCTAAATTGAGTGGCCAGGTTACATAATCATCATTGCAAACACCACAGGCGTAGGTGAGCACGGTCCCGCGAGCTAGAGGGGGGGAGGGAGGGTCACCACGGGTAAATCGCAATTTGAATTCTAGAAGGGGGTCCTAGAAGGGTCCGCATCCCCCTAGTTTTTTAGGGGGGAGGGTCGACCCGGGGTGCGAAAATTGGAAATCTATAGGGGGTCAGCGGTTAGGTGGGGTCCGGTGTCCGGAGCAAAATAGTTTTAAACCATAATACTTGAATAATTGTTCTTTTTATAGGATAATACCACATTTTATTGAATAAAAAGCGATATATTTTGGTATAACAGAATGTAAAAACAGGAATTTATGTTAAAAATTTATGTTTTTAAAAGAAAACTTAGTATAAAAAAGGGGGGATGGAGGGTCAGAGGGGGATAGGAGGTCAGATTTCAAATTCAAGAGAGGGGTCAGGGGTAAAAATTTCGGAAATTTGGGAGGAAGGGGGCCCTAGATTTTCGTCCAGGGGGGCCAAAATTTTGAGGCTAAGGGCGTTGGACCCCACCCTGCCCCCTTTCTCACCTATGACCACAGGCCAAATTTTTTTTTCAAATTTTTTGATTTTATAGAAATTTTAAAGATTTAAGTGTTTCGAAAGTCATTCCATTTAAAAACATATTGTGAAGAAAACTTCTAATTATTTTTCATAAACACGGAAAAGAAAGATAGTATGTTGATAACAATTAAATTAATAAAAAACTTTTTTAAATACGCGTACGGTAATAAGAAAGCTTTATATAGTTTTTCACAATTTTTCTTAATTTATGTAGAACTTAATATACGATTAGATAGAGTATAAACAAATAAATTTATTTTATCATGTAAATAGACTTAACTGGAAAGTTTATAAAAGCAAGTAAGGGTATAGCACATAGACATAGTTTTTGAATAACTCGTAATTACAGCTTTCATAAATAACAGTGAGTTATCGGCTTTTAGCCTACTGTTTTTACACTGAGGGAGTCCTATTAACATAAAGTTTATTACAAATAAATTTTTTTGTACGTAATTTTATTTGAATTACAGATTTACAGGTAAATCCCAGTTTTTGAATATTGATCAATTTCTTACTATTTAATCTCGATCAATAATTCATTATGATTTATCGCTTTCATAAACGAAAGATTCTTTTTAATTGACGCATCGTGGGTAAATTGCTTATTTTTCATATTGACTAAAGGTAAACCCAACGTGGCTGCAACAGTTATTCGTTGGATTAAAAAATGCCCCCATTAAGTATTAACCACTCAACGTCCTCATCTGACGTCACCTTATCAAACAAATACTCCATATTAAATTGAATCTAATTGGCTGATAACGTGACGTCAGATTCTCGTGATTTGAATGGTTACTTAATGGGGGGCATTTTTTAATCCAACGAACAACTGTTGAAGCCACGTTGGGTTTACCTTTAGTGTTGAATAAGGATTTTTAGCGTAGGAAGATGTTTTATAATTGCTAGCGCCAATCGTATGTAGGGGGAAAATTAAGAAACAGCGAGCGACTAGTACATTTTACGGTTTAAGATATTTTAAATATTTATTTCTTCAAAATCTTGACCCTTTCCCTTCAAAATTTCTTAAACACTTCTTACTATTACAAAAGCAAAAGCATTTTTTGGGGATTTTTAGTTTTTTGCCGCTTCGTAGGTACGGCACTGCTGGCGCGCTTGGTTTTTCAGTTTTTTAATGTTTCAATTACAGAAAATAATTCTAGTTAAAAGTTTGAAATGGACTTTTTGAAATAAACTTTTGAATTTTAAATAATTTTACAACCAGAACACTAAAAAAGCTTATGTAGGTTTGAAATTAGTTTCAAAGAACAAATTTTAACTTTATTTTTGCTAATTCAAAATCATTGTTCACGAAAATACTATTCAAGTGATGATTTAGAGCTATTGTAACATTTAATTAAAAAACCAAACTTTATTCAGCACAAACTGATATATTAAAGTATTTCAACATAGTAAAACATATCATCATATAGCAATTTTAATTAACTATAGGTTTAAATTTATTAAACTAAGAAAACTACGATTTTCTTAAATTTTATTATTTTCTTTTTGCACCCTCTCTTGTACAGCAAAAGACGCTTATTCAGGACTTATATATAACACGCAAGTATATCCGGCATCTGTACGTCGTTACTCTGACACAAAGAGTCACAATGACTATAAAATCAACGTGACTCTGACTTATTTTGTTTATATTAGTTGGGTATTAAGATATAAAAAGAGTCACAGTTACGAGTATTTTACGACGCATCTGGCTCATTGTGTCAGATTATATGTACTATAACTATACGGTTATCTGCGGTTTGTGTTCTTTGAATCTCACGTAGGTAAAATTGAAGTTCTTAAAGTGGGTTTGCAACTGTTGAACCTCCGTATTTCTTTAATGGCAAACCGAACAAAAAATAGGGAAATCGGAAAGTGATCATTATTAGTTCTAAACTATATTGATTATCTATATTAATTACTACTATCAATTCTTAACTATGGATCGGTCTTAAAGTGACACGTGACAACGCGTTCTGCGCGCGTTTACACCGCGACATTCCGACTTCTCGCTGCGGTGTCAACGTGTGTTTATTTTGCACTTCGGTGTAAACTAGGCCTAACTGCTTATAACCGTTGCAGCAATCGTGTGTTGTTTAGACAAAGAACAAGAATTGGACATCCCTTCGGTGCAAGTGACTTCTCTTGGCGGAATCACGGAAGAACCCTCGTCCAGTTCCCAAGATGAACCGCAAACCCCGCAACCTGATAGTGCGAGGTAAAAAAAAACAACATAACTAATAGGTTACATATTATTCTGCGCTTAACTTAATAAGTAATTTACTAATTAACGCGACCAATAAACATCAGAAAGTGTGATTAAGGTTTAAAATACAACTATGACTATAAATGACGGAATAAAAATAAATACGCATCAAATGATCAATTGTGTTCAAGTACTGTATTATTTTACATAGTCAGGTAACGGTCTTTAATTTGGCCAGCCATAATTTCAGCCACCAGTTAAGATTTTTGTCATCCGCCATGTTATAGATTGAACTTCGAATGGCTAGATCGTCATAATAAGATAAGATAAAATTCTTTTGTTTTACAATATTTGTAATATTAAAATCAAAATCAAGAACACTGAAATAAAATGTACATTATTGTACACAAACGAAAAGATCACAGATCATAAAAAATTAAATAAAGAAGCCACATTACACAACATTGTCATAAAATAAAAGGAGAGAACACACAGAGCCAAACGGCTGCTTACATGTGTCGGTCAAATTTAGTAAAATATTTAAAACTGAAGTTTTCAATAAGTTTCTTAAATCCAGAAAGTGAGCTAACTCCAACCACATTTTGTGGTAATGAATTCCAATATTTCGCAGTTCGCGAAGCATAAGAATGAAACAACAAATCACATTTAGCACGTGGTAAATCTAATTTTTTATTATGATCGTTTTTTCCTTTAAACGTAGCCCACTGAAAAAATTTTGAGAATTTTAAATCATTCAGGTTGTTAATTATGCTAAAACACATACTAAGATCAAAGCGAATTCTGCGGGTTTCAAGTGGATCAAGACCAAGAATTTTTAAACGGTCAGTATAAGATGCGTTCGAAGGGAGATTACACCTTAAAAAAATTCTACGTGTGTATTTTCTTTGAACGCTTTCAATTAAGTCTATATCTTTTAAAAGATAAGGTGACCAAACTTGAGAATTGTATTCAAGTATAGGTCTAACAAAAACCTTATAGGCTTTGACTAGCGCATCTAAATTTTTTGTTTGAAAGCAACGAAACAAAATGTTTGAAACTGAAAACGCTTTTTTGGCGATACTGTTGCAATGATTAGAAGATTTGGCATTAGCCGATACAAGAACTCCTAAATCTCTAGTTTCCGAGTTTGAATTTAATTTGTGATTTTTAATATACACAGGAAGCGCAGGGTTTTTATTCCCCATATGCACTACACAGCACTTATGATAAGCAACTTCAAGCTGCCACTTTTCACTCCATAAAATTAGTTCGTTTATGGCGTTTTGAAGAGATGTATTTTCTTCATATGAATGTCTAGAGTGGTATAGCTTTACGTCATCGGCGAATAATTTTATATTAACGTCGTAGAAAAGACTAGGTAGTTCGTTAATAAATAATAGAAAAAGTAGGGGACCTAAAACGGAACCCTGGGGAACCCCCGATGTAACATTACGATAGGAGGAGCTTTCATTACCGATGACCACTTTTTGTTTTCTATCGCTTAAAAAAGCCGAAATCCAGTGTAGTAAATTTCCAGTAATTCCGTAGGCTTTAAGTTTGCTTATTACTTTTTTGTGACACACTGAATCAAAATCAAAATAAACGATATCTACTATCATACCAGCCTCAATCGCTAGTGACCAATCATGAAAGGATTCAAGAAGCTGAGAACAAGTAGAACGACGACGCAAAAATCCATGTTGCTCTTTTGTAATTAATTGATTTTTTAATAAATAATTATACAATTGATCATAAATACAAGTTTCCATGACTTTGCAAGCAATGCAAGTGAGAGATATTGGTCTGTAGTTATTTGGATCACTAGGGCATCCTTTTTTTAACAAAGGAACAATTTCAGCTAATAACCAGGATTCAGGAAGTTTATGCGTGAAAAAAGAGACTTTAAAAACTGATGTCAGGGGTTCCGCCAAAGAGCACGCTAATTTGTTGAACAGTATTGGCGGTACACCATCAGGTGTTTTGCTAAATTTATTTTTTTGTTTTTTTAACGCTTTGAAAATAATTTCAGAGGTAAATTTAATATCAGAAATTTCAGCATTTGTTAATTTATTTAATTTATCGCACACATTTGAATCAGTTGTAAAGTTTTTGGCAAAAATCGAATTTAGGATCTCACATTGTTGTTTAGCATTACAAGTTAAAGTGTTATTTTCGGTTAACAAAGGAGCAATGCTTTTCTTTGGGTCTCGTTTACTTTTTACAAATTTGAATAGGGCATTTTTGTCGTTAGAATTAAGTATTTTATGTTCTAACTTTTCGTTAAACTTTGTAACTGCAGACTGATAGTTTTTATTAAGCTGTTGGTATTCTTTTTTAAAGTCATATCCTAAATTATTACGAGATCTCCAAAGTTTAATTTTTTTCTTTTTTATGTTTAGAATATATTTAGGATATACAGGTTTTAAGCAGTGACGTTTTTTACGAAGTGGTACAAACATTTCGATAGCTTTTAAAATTTCAGATTTAACAATATTCCAATGATTTTCGGCGCACGAGCTTTTTTGAAAGATTTTTACAAAATCGATAGACTGTAAGTATACGTTCATAGCCTTCCAATTGGCTTGTTTAAAGTCACAAAAAGTTTCAACTATGTTATCGGAATATTTTGAACCTTTAAAAGAAAAAGTTACACTGTTGTGATCGCTGCCAAACAGTGGTTCAGTTATAGAAACGTTTGATACGTGAGTTTCATCGTTACAGAAAATAAGATCCAAAAAATTGCTACTCCTGGTAGGCTCCATAACCAACTGAAAGTAAGATTCTTCTGTTAATGTTAATGCCAAAGATTTAAACATATTATTAGGAATATTGTTTTTCCAAAATTTTTCTACAATATTAAAATCCCCACAAAGAATTACTGGAAAATTTACGTCACTTAGTTCGGTCAAACCTTCACAAAAATATCTAAATTTTTTATATCAAAGTTAGGAGGTCTGTAATAACAAATTAAGCGCGATTTAAAACTGCCGATGATATCTACAACAACCAGCTCTAAACATTCAAACTTGCTAGAGAAATTAACTCTACGAGCGTTAATGTCATTTCTTACAAAAAAATAGCTGTTCCACCACCAATTTTATTGGTTCTATCATTACGAAACACTTGATATTTATTTTTAGAATTAATCATCGCACCAGTAATATGTGGTTTTAAACATGTTTCTGAAAAAGCTAAAATATCGTATCGTATATATATAGTTTTTCTGCTAGTAAATGATCGAGCATATTGCGATAGTCAGAACCATATATACTACGTACGTTTCCATAAATGCATTTGAAATAATGTTTTTTTACGTTATTTAATTTAATCGGTGTTTGATGTTTTTTAGAAAAAGTAGTAGAATTTCTAAGAAAAGGTGAGTTCTCTCCTTCTAGGAGTTTAAATGCTTAAGATTTTCATGCTTAGAAATTAAAATCCATTTACTTAAATTTGATTTAAATTCATATTTTGCAAAATAATAATTGCCATTAAAATCTTTTTGTACGGAGTAACTCACAGAGTCGTTTCCTTGATTTTTTAAGGTAGCATTAACATTGTAAGCTTCTTTTCTCATTGCAGAATAAATCCGGGAATTCTTCCGAGCTTCGAAGGGCATGGAAGCACGCAGATAAATATCTTTTCGCGCAAACGAAAATTTGGATTTTTGAAGCAATTAGCATAATCGTTCAAAATGTTTCACGCGTAAATGCAAGCTTGGCCGGTGTGGTTAGCCATAGTTATTTTTACCAAGCAGTGTTTGTTGGATGCTCCATTTTCGAATGTACGGTTTCGGAATCTTCCAAGCCTTTCGGCGGATACTACTTTGTCCCAAATGAGATTGAAGGCCGCACTCCTGGAAGAAATCTTTCAAATTTATTAGCAGTCCAGTCAAAAATTTGTTTGGGGTCTCAGGGAAATTTGAAAGAATTACTTGAGTTTTCATTTCTTTTTCACTCAGTACTTCTTTTACGGCATGAAAAACTGGGGCTTGTGAAGGCGAAATTCCTTTTTTGACAGTCGCAGCATAGGATGGAGCGTAATTTGGAGAAGCTTCTTGTGAGTGAGGGCTAATTTGATCACCAATAGCTTTTGCTAGGTTCTCCAACTTATCAAGAATCGATGGAATATCTTGAGCAAGAATTTCTTTAAGTTGGGAAATAGCTAATCCTTGGTGATAAATTTCTCCGGAAAGGTCCGAAAGCGATAACTGATTTTCAGACGACGTCAAAAATTTCCTAGGAGAAACTCTTGTAGGTTGTGAACAAGCGGCGGAATGGCAGTAAAATCTGAAGCGATGGCCAGGAAGTTCGAAAAGCTGGCGGGTACTTTGGCTAGGCTTGAAATTGGTACGGCCGAGACACTTAAAATGGTGAACTGATTCACAGTTATAACACTTGATGCATGTAGAAAATAGTTTACCGTCATCCACAAGATTCGCAAATTTCGGCTTCAGATGGCGTAATTAATGCAGAGCCGCTGGAATTAAGTTCATTCATGGCGAATTTGGAAAACAGTTTAAGAAGTCGCCGAAGAAAGACGAGTGGAAATCCGAAAAGGGCCGGAGGAAGAGATTAGCCGAGTTGAACATGGGCAAAAACCGCCAAAGTTTGAAAAAGATATGTCTGCGCCCAGTCAACCCAGGCCGACAGAGTGACTTTTAGCTAGGTTGTGTTCGGAAACAATACAAAGAAACACAAAGAACCTAGCCAAAAAAACGCAGAAAATGATAAAGTCACTCACATATTAAAGTTCGATTGAAGAAAACTGGATAAATTAATGAGATTTTCGAATAAAAAACCAGACATTAAATAAATTTTGAGCGAAGCAAGTGAAAACAGACCGTCTTATATTCCGGTATTAAATTGTCATGTGATCTATCTAGCCATACGTAGTTCTTTATATAACTTTGTGCATGACAAAAGCAAGAGACGGTGGCCGAAATTATAAGCAGGCCGACTTTAAGTCAGTTATCCTATATCATTGCTCTCAAATTAATGTAACTTAGTGATCAATACTATAAATATCCAATATTTGTAAATACGGTATTATTTTATGAAAAGTAATAAATATTCGCGAATTAAGAAGTATTTGTTAGAATTAATTATACACAAAATGAAAATGCAAAAGAATTATTATTCGGGAAAAATATAATAAGTAGGTACATTTAACAATTTTCGTTGCAAATATAATTCTAAATTTAATTATTGAAAATTAATTATCATTTAATATTTAACATTGACAGTAACAAATAGAATAATAAAATTATACCCGACCAAAACAATCATTACGCAATTTAGCGCTTGTTTTACTTTTTTAATTATAAAGTATACAATGTATATTTAATTCTAATAGTTTTTTAAAGTTTATTCAAAACAAAATTAATCCGCTCAATATTAATTTTTGCCTATGCTTCATTGTAAAAAATTTTAAAAACTGATTTTATTAGTTTACGTTTAGGAGACCCATGGCGTCTTCTGCCATGTCGACGATATCGGGTATTAAATCTTTAAAGCACACAAATTCCTTACCTCACTTGGACAAGTCCCTGCCCGCCTTTGGCGTCGAACCGTCCAACCTACCCGAGCTCACCACGGTAAGTCTGTTTACAATCAAAGTTTGTCAATGGAGGTCTTTTTTTGTTAACCTAATACTACAGTATTGGGGCTATAGCATAAGTGGGCAGCCTCTCGGATTTTGGGGTATAAGGAGAGGGGTCAAATTTCAGGGGGGTGTCTGACAAGACCCAAATTTTGAGGGGGTGTACCCAATATGTCCGCGCTGCCTTAAAATGGGCTTAAAACGCGTAAAAAACGTAAAACAAGCTTATAAATGCTTTAAAACTGTGTAAAATCAAAATAAGACCTTATTGCAACTTATAAATTTTATTTTTTAATTCTTTTAATAATAATGTGTTTATATATTCTTATAATTAGATTAGAACTCATAGTTTTTTTGATAATTACGTAATAATAGAATAGTAATTTTATTGTCTTGATTATAAAGTCAAGTATCACAAATTTTTTTATCCATAATCTTATATTTAATTAAAGATTATATACATACATGGGCGTAGCCAGGGGGGTCTACACCCCCCTTTTGGGTTAACAAAGGAAAAAAGTTTGGAGTTAGACCCCCTTTTGGGTCGCCAAGGATAAAAATTTGAGGGGTCTAGAACAACCATTTTTAAAAAATTTTCTTGCGCTTCGCTCAGCGCTCCATTAATTATATAGTCTCCACTTGCACATTTGTATTACTTTGTTTTGTAATCTTGGTATGACCACGCTAGACCCACCCCATTCATAGTTTTAATTGGTCTCTACTTCCAAATTTGTGTTAATCTTGATACAACCAGGCTGGACCCCCCTTTAGATTGTTATATAGTGGTATTCAAAATTTAAAGGTTAGGAGTAATTTTAAAAACATTTTCTGGTACTTTGCGTTGGTTAGCTGTCATTCAATGTACTCATTTTTCAGTTGTAATGTTTTGGAAATCGGAAATTTTAAGGTATCAAATTGTTTGTAAAAAATTTTTCTTTGTTTTGTAGACTTATTTTCATTGAATAATAGGAAGAAAATGAAGTATATAATATAAACAAGGTAATAAACACTCAAACAAGGAAAATTTAAATATTAAAAAAGTAACAATTAAATGAAAACAATTAATTAAATTTAAATATTAAAAAGGTAACAGAATATTAACAGGTAAATTTAAGTATTAAAAAGGTAACAAACTAGAAAAATTTTTTTAGTCCTTTTATAGCGCTTAAAAATTTTTTTGCAAGAGGCGAATTTGGGGGGGTGTCCCCGGGTACCCCAAATTTAGGGGGGGGGAGTGTCAGCAAAATTCGAAATTTGAAGGGGTATAACCCCCCAACCCCCCTGGCCACTTATGGGCTATAGCCTTGATTTTTTGATACAGATTTACTTAGTTTTTATCTTTTAAAATAATAAGTCTTTTTGTAATCATTTTGTTAACTATTTTTAATAGCCTAAATATTTATTTATTTTGCTTAAAAAAGGATACGCAAAGCCAAAATTACTCATCTGCTAAATAGAATGCTAACATTAAACGATAATGTGTTGTAAATTGTAGCACAATATAGCTTATCTTAATCAATATTTTTTTAAAGCTTATGGAGCAAATTGATCGATGGGGCTTGGATGTTTTTGCTCTTTCGGAATTTTCGAATAATCACCCTTTGACAGTCGTCGCATATACCGTGATCAAGGTATTTTATTTAAATTCATCTTTTTCTACAGTATTGTATTGTAAAACTGTTTTTTAGAGAAGCTAAAATTAAGTTTTGACAAGTTTTTTATGCAAATAAGCAACACATTAAAAAAGTTTGCTAAACAATAAAAAGTTAAATATTTTTCATAACTCTTTTTATAAAAATAAATTAACCCATGTTCTTCTTTAAATATATTTTATTGTTTTTATTCACTTACCTATATAAATATTAAAAAAAACACCCTGTCCAATTCTGCGGCCGAGAAAACGCAGCAGATATTTAGTTTTATTCCGGAAGTTTTTTGTTTTGAGTGAAATAAAATTTTTCTCCAAATTATTGATATCTATTTTTTGTTAAACTTTAAGCATACAAAAAAATAATATATTTATATCAAGAGTTTTGGCGCTATGTATTAATTTAATTTTTTTTCTTTTTAGACTTACTCAGAAAAATTACAAACAAAAAAAATCCTAGGTTGCACAAAAAATAGCTTAAGATACCTTAATAATAGCTTAGAATAGTCAAAAATTTTCGAAAATACTTGTTACTGTTTCATTATTGATTTTAATTTCTCAATTTTTTCGAAAACAGCATAAAAGTCATTTATTTTATGTTAGGTATAGGGCTATTGCTGTATAACACAAAATTTTCGCTGCAAATGCCGCAGGGAATTAGTAGTATAGGAATATTTACAAAAACAATTCTAGTTTTTTAAACTATTGAAGCACAAACTTTTTATTGCCGATTAAACTATTCCTGTTTTATTTCTTTACATTTGAATGTTCTAATTTTTTATTGTTCTTTAGGAACGGGGTCTGTTGAAAACTTTTTCTTTCAACCCCAACACGGTGATAACGTATATGCTGCACCTGGAGGAACACTATCGACCTAATCCTTATCACAATCAAACCCACGCCGCCGACGTAACACAGTCAATGCATCATCTACTTTCTTCCCAAGCCCTTGCTGTAAGTCGTTAACGCATATTTTTACTTACACCCGAGTGGCAGTGGATAGTGGATAGTGAACGCGCGCGTTTACATCATTACACCGTCATTGTTGCTGCGGTGTAAACTGTGTGCGCTGTGCGTCACCTATCAGTTGCCACTCCGGTGTGAACTGGGCCAAAGAATCGCACAGGATAAATAATTTGCATACTGTGCAGTTTAATTTGCATGAGCATGGGTTGCACGCAGAGGTCTTAGTTTGCAGTATAATAATTAGTAGATTCAGTATTTTTTCGCGGCTTTCCACCCTAAGAATTAAAGTGATTCAACATTTTCAAACGCACTCTCCAGACTTCAATCTTACTTTCTTGAGATTGAAAGTTTTACAAAAATGCTCAAAGAAATCCATTGGAATAAAAGTTTTACTGACCATACCTCTCCAAATCGCATTTGGTTTATCTGCACATCTAAACTTTTTACACCAAAAGCTGTGGTAATAATCGAATTTGCTTATACGGTTTGATTCCATTTCATCCAAAAAGTGTTTAGGGTGTTGCGTGCAAAAATCAGTAAAAATTAGTCCCATACGTCTTTTTTCTGCTTATGATATTTACAAACCTCCTCCAGTCCAGTTTGCAAACGCACCCCTGTTTCCGTTATTTGCTTACTAGTTCTAGCCAGTTCCTTTAATATAGTTCGCAGCGCTTATGAAATTACGATTGTCCCCAAAAAAACCGTGCTAGCAGTATAAGTGCAAACATTCAAATGCAATGGTAAAATGGCAAACTTTCTTTAAACTTGCTACAATATAATTCCTTGAAATTAATAAATTCAAAAAAAAAATCCCATTAAAAATACTGTAAGTAATTAATATATTATTAAAACACAAAAAAACCAACATGTTTAGAATGTCTTCACAGAATTAGAGGTATTGGCTGCCATTTTTGCGGGTGCCATCCATGACGTGGACCATGCCGGGTATACAAATCAATTTCTTATCAATTCTGGTAAGATTTCCTAATTTTAACATATATTGTTTATTTTTAATTTAAAAAACAAAAATTTTCCAAAATTTAGCCTGAGGAAAACGCTTGGTCTTCAATGTAGATAGTTAATAATTTAATTTGAATAGTAAGCAGGCTTAGTCATATTTTCATATTTCTGCTCAGCGCCGAATTCACATAATTAGTGTTTTAAAAAAATCCTGATAATGCTAAAGATTTTGACAACTTGATTTGTCATGAGCCATCTGCGTTTAATATTAGAAATCATTACCTAACTAAATGTAAAACGCCAAAAAAACCTTCGCAAAAAGTTAATATTTAACCGATTTGTATTCTAAAAACTTACTCATCTCGGATTGGATCTCCGAAGCTCGCGCAACGTGCGTTAGACTTGCATTCTACCACTGCGCTACCGAGTTTAAATTTTAATTTGAGGTTCGGAATTGGCCATTATGTACAACGACGAGTCCGTGCTGGAACAACACCATCTGGCGGTGGCCTTTAAACTTCTGCAACAGAAGGACTGTGATATGATTGCCGGGCTCAACAAGAAACAACGCCAAAGCTTTAGGAAAATGGTCATCGACATGGTAAACGTTTCTTTTTATTTTCTTAAAGTTGTCAGTCTGAAATATATTACGTTTTGGAGCTTTCGACTATTTTAAAACGGATGAAGCCCCGAATTCAGCTTTCAATTTAGCAATGTAAGGCATTTTTTATCTCAAAATGCTTAAATTATTTTAGTGGCATTTTTAAAACTATTCCTATTGTTTAATAAGTGTATAAAAACATTTTTATTAAAAAATGAAAACCTAATATGACATTACATTAACTATTGAACTAATGAACCCAAAATGCCGCTATGTTAGCGGAATTTTTAAAAAAATCCTGATTTTTAATAAGTTTAAAAACGTTTTTTTTTAATGAAAGTGAAATATGATATTACTTTTATAAATATTTTTATTATCGAAGTAAAATGTTGTTTTTTTAAAGGTGCTTGCAACGGACATGTCAAAACACATGACTCTTCTGGCGGATCTGAAAACCATGGTGGAAACAAAAAAAGTAGCGGGTAGCGGAGTTTTATTATTGGATAATTATAACGACAGAATACAGGTAAGCTATTTATTCGGCTACTAAAACTTAAAACAATTAAATATAATAATAGTATATGCACTAGATTTAAAGTTTCATTAATTTACTTTAAAATATTGTATTATCAAAGGTGGATAATCTAATAAAGGTATGTCACAGCGGTCTGCAGCAGCGTGCATCATAAAATCCAATTCAGGCCACATGTCCGGCCAAAAGCCGCACGTCCGGCCAAAAGCCGCATGTCCGGCCAAAAGCCGCATGTCCGGCCAAAAGCCGCATGTCCGGCCAAAAGCCGCATGTCCGGCCAAAAGCCGCACGTCCGGCCAAAAGCCGCACGTCCGGCCAAAAGCCGCACGTCCGGCCAAAAGCCGCACGTCCGGCCAAAAGCCGCATGTCCGGCCAAAAGCCGCATGTCCGGCCAAAAGCCGCATGTCCGGCCAAAAGCCGCACGTCCGGCCAAAAGCCGCACGTCCGGCCAAAAGCCGCATGTCCGGCCAAAAGCCGCACGTCCGGCCAAAAACCGCACGTCCGGCCAAAAGCCGCACGTCCGGCCAAAAGCCGCACGTCCGGCCAAAAGCCGCATGTCCGGCCAAAAGCCGCACGTCCGGCCAAAAGCCGCACGTCCGGCCAAAAGCCACATGTCCGGCCAAAAGCCGCACGTCCGGCCAAAAGCCACATGTCCGGCCAAAAGCCGCACGTCCGGCCAAAAACCGCACGTCCGGCCAAAAGCCGCACGTCCGGCCACAAGGGAGTTAATTTTGCTGCATTGCGTTCTTGTTATTTTTACCATTGTGGTGTGACGTGGCCGACTGCTCTGGCGAATATATTATTTACATTTTTCTTCTGTGAATTATTTAAACTTTTATGACGGTCGTAATAAAAGTTTAGATTATCCACCTTTGATGATACCAATAAAATACACGTAAAAATAACAATAAAATAGAATACTAAAAATATTCAATTTGTGATTTTCGATTTAGCGTATCCTGAATAATGCACATTTTTTTAAACAAAAAAGAACTTAATTAATAAAAAAGATTCAAACTTTTTGTCAAATATTTTTTAGCGAGATTCGAACCTATTTATTGCTGTAGTGAAGAGAACAAGTCCACTGGACTCTAACCTCTAACCACTGGACTACTGCGCATCGTAGTCAATGGTCTTAAAATCTATATTTAAATAAGACGGTTCAGTTTGTAGTTTTTTTGGCGTCAAATCAAAAAATTAAAATAAAAAAATTGATTAATGTACAGATTTTAAGGAAAGTTTGGAATTAGTTAGATATAAGCCTGAACAATACCTTGGATTGTATTCAATTAAAAAACTAATTCAGGATTTATTTATTTGCATTTTTAAAAAATTTTTTTTCGATTTTTTCAATTTTTTTAAAATTTTTAATTCCGTTTTATTTCAAATTACCAATAAAATTTGTCCCTTATTTTTTATTAACTTTCCATAAAATTTTAGCAAAAATTGTATTTTTCAAATTTTTTAAAAGAACAAAAACTGTTTTTGATCTTTAAATTGTGTAGCTCAAAATGAAACAACCGGAAAAAGATGCAATTATCACCGTTGAATACATCATAATCTCAGCATTTGATCGTATCATACTGTTTTTCGCCAAAAATTAATATCTAAGTTGATGTTTAGCTTAAAGTAAATATTGTTAAAACTGTGGTGTTCTACCTTGATAGGCATAATTAATTACTTAACATGGCTTAAAAATTACTCAACATGAAAATAAACACTGACTTTAAATTAGCTTGAGTGTTATTATTATGTAGAATTTTTTAGCTTACGGTCAAATATAGCTATAAAAATTCAAAATCAAAACTTTGGTAAGTTCAAAAATTCCATTTGATCAGAAAAATACTTTACAATATTCAATTTTATTTCATATGCTAACAAATAAAAATATATTTCATTATATTCGATATTTCACAAAAATAATATAAAAAACAGAAACAATTTTTTTATATAGAAGGACAAGCCAGAAAGAAGGAAACTGAACAATTTAATAACTTTAACAGGCCGGGTCAAGCAGCTAATATTTATTTCACTTTTCAGCAAGCGTCATCCACTGATTAAACTTTATGCGGGCCATCCATTAAAAAACTTAAAAGTCCGCCGCTGAAATCCGATCTATTTAAATTTCGATGGGAATAGTTCCACGAAATCCGTTTCCACGTACATTATTAATGTTAATCAATTTAACTGTAAAAACATATAATAGGCTAGTAGAATCTAGCTGACCTCGATAATTGCACTATTAAATCGATTATTTAACAACAAAACCATTCAAAATTTTTAACGAAAGCGGTTAATAATAAAGGTGAAAACCCCTTTTTTAATAATTATTTATCAATTTACTCAATTTGAAACCCAAATGCAAACTTTTAAAGGGCTAAATTTGGTTAATTTTTGTATACTTTATAAAATGGTGGAATTAAAAAAAAATTCTGCGATTTTATTTGTTTTTTTAACGTCATAACCGCATATCGGCAAACTAATTTTCGACGTCAGCCAGATATAATTCAATCATAAAAGCTTTTATCGTGCGGTTTAAACTTTCGGTCTTCAAATAATATTGTTGGTAGGAAAATTAGATTGTCCTGTTAAAATAGTTTATAAACTTTTAGATCAAAATGTAAGCTTTATAACCTGACTTAGGCTTAGGCCAATGGGTATTAAAATTTAAATTACAAAATATAAACTAAAAGAAAGCAAGAACTAAAAGTAAGAACTAAAAAAAAAGAAAGAAAGCAGTAAAAGAAAAAAGAAACTAAAAGAAAAAAAGAAAGCAGTAACGTTTTCACAAAAAACGTTTTCACAAAAAATTTGACTCCGCACCGCACCTTTAAGGGGCGGAGCTCCAGAGCTCTGAAACTCCCTTTTAAATAGTAGAATAATATTGGAGGGTAATATTGGAGGTTAGATAAATTAGTAGTTGAGATCAGAAATGTTCTGAAAGAGAGCGAATCTCCGCTTTCAAGAGCTGTGGACCAACTCCTGGAGCTTCAAAGCTCTTCAATCAATTGCTTAACTAAAGCTAAAGTCTTCCAGGCTAAAATTAAGGGCATGACCGCTCTCGGCCAGGAAGAAGTAAAAAATAAACCCGTGAGCGAGAAAAATTAAAAAAAAATGTTTTCAGCGGTTATGTAACCAATTATTACTAGCCTTGAAAAATGCTCTAAGAATAGAGCAGGAAAAAGGGGCGATCCCCGGGGTTAGACAGAAAAGAGTAGACTATCGAGATGGACATTATGTGGACTATAAATGCATTTGGTTGGCCAGCGCCACTAAATAAAAATTCTACGATATGATAATGATTTGTTTATACATTGATCTACACACACGTGCATTTTTTTAGTTTATGAAATGTCAATTGAAAAAAATCATATCACAGCAATCTTGACAAGCGCGAAATCGCCACTTTTTCAATTAGAAGCTTATATTTGTATGTTAAGTAACAACTATATTTTTGAAAATGTGTCTTTTTGCCGCTTGTCAAAGTTTGATGTGATTATGATTTTTTCAATGGACATTTCATAAAACTAAAAAAAAATGCAACAGTGCTGTGTGATTAGATCAATGTATAAACAAATCATTATCATATCGAGAAATTTTTATTTAGTGAGCAGCTGGCCAAACCAAATGCAAATTTCCTATAGTCCCCTAATGTCCATCTCAGACTAGTCTACATCTTTTCTGTCTAAACATACGCCCGGGAAAAACGCCCCTTTTCCTGCTCCTATTCTTAGAGCATTTTCAAGGCTAGTCTACCACTTTTTTTGAATTAAATTAAAAAATAGCCTAATAAACTATAGTTTTAGCTGCGCAATGACATATGTTTATAATCATTGCGTTCGCCGAGAGATAAAATAAAAAAATAATAAGAAGAAGATGAATTTAAATTACAAAATTAACCCATGTTGTTAATTTAGTTAGTGCGGGCAGATGCGCTCCAGAAAAGTTTACCTACGCTCTAATATAGTTGGCGCGATGCCGGCGCCAATGATTGCAATTATAATTTTTAAAGAAAATAATAATAATAATAATAAAAAGTGAACATGAATAACAAAATTTACTCACGTGTCTAAGTATAGTTGGCGCGGTGCCGGGGGTTAATTGCAGTTGGCACCCCGCACCACGATGATTAGCGCGGCGCTCCCCGCGCCACCGACGCTTATTATTATTTTTTAATAAATAAAACTTTGAATTAATTTTGTCATCAGATGCAAGAATTAAAAAAAGTACTCTGTTGTTTTTGCCGTTTTCCGCGCGGTTGAAGCAGATGGCGCGGAACTGGCGCCGTTTCTGCCACCAATTAGTGTGTTTGGTTTGGGTGTGTTTCTTTTTGTTGGGGTGGTGTGGTTTGTTTTTTTGGTTTTTTTGATGAGAGGGGAAAAAGAAAGAAAGAAGAAGAAGAAGAAGAAAGAAGAAGAAGAAGAGAGAGGGTGATTAAATTTCCCTCCTCATGGTGGGCGGCGGGGATGCCGGCCCCGCGCCACCCATGATTTAGTTGCGTCAAGTGTTTCTCTGCATGTGATATTTTCTTAAAAAACGAGTGGTTACTTTACTTACTACTCATTTATTTTCACCCTGATAGAATTTATCTTTAATTTATTGCATAATTGAAGTGTAATGCCATAAATTATTTTTTAAATTGCTTATGCTTTTTCTCTATGCTTATGCTTTTTTTCTATTTTATAGAAAATTTACTATTTGCTTATTATTTTGCTGAAAAGTGAAATAAATGTTAGCCTGTTAAAATTACTAAATTGTTCAGTTTTTTTGCATTCTGTCTTTCTGGCTTGTTGGACTTGGTCTCTTCACTACAGAAATAAATAGGTTCGAATCTCGCTAAAACATATTTGACAAAAAGTTTGAATCTTTTTTATTAATTAAGTTCTTTTTTGTTTAAAAAAATGTGCATTATTCAGGATACGCTAAATCGAAAATCACAAATTGAATATTTTTAGTATTGTATTTTATTGTTATTTTTACGTGTATTTTATTGGTATCATTAAAGGTGGATAATCTAAACTTTTATTACGACCGTAATAAAAGTTTAAATAATTCACACAAGAAAAATGTAAATAATATATTCGCCAGAGCAGTCGGCCACGTCACACCATTATGGTAAAAATAACAAGAACGCAATGCAGCAAAATTAACTCCCTTGTGGCAGGACGTGCGGCTTTTGGCCGGATGTGCGGCTTTTGGCCGGACGTGCGGCTTTTGGCCGGACATGCGGCTTTTGGCCGGACGTGCGGCTTTTGGCCGGACGTGCGGCTTTTGGCCGGACGTGCGGCTTTTGGCCGGACATGCGGCTTTTGGCCGGACGTGCGGCTTTTGGCCGGACGTGCGGCTTTTGGCCGGACATGCGGCTTTTGGCCGGACGTGCGGCTTTTGGCCGCACATGCGGCTTTTGGCCGGACGTGCGGCTTTTGGCCGGACATGCGGCTTTTGGCCGGACGTGCGGCTTTTGGCCGGACATGCGGCCTGAATTGGATTTTATGATGCACGCTGCTACAGACCGCTGTGACATACTTTTATTAGATTATCCACCTTTGGTATTATAAAATTTACATTAATTTATAACTCTTCCGAACTACCACTGCTACAATTTTTAAAACAGATGGTTTTAAATTAAAAAAAAGACGACAAAAGTCACCAAATTTGGGATTAATTTTTATTTAACTATGAGACTGAGGGCCACCAGGTTTTTTAATTCCATGAAGGCCCATGATAATGTCACTAATATCTCGGAGGATTAAGGCCCGTTCACACTAACGCACAATGCACAATGCACAATGCACGATGCATAATGCACAATGCACCATGCACAATGTATTATAGTACCTGTTTACACTTACGCACAATGCATAATGCATCAAAACGAATTTTCAGCCAAAAATATTGTTGAATAGGGTTTGAAATGCTTGTTTTTCTTATTAAAAATAGAAACCTAACAAAAAATTGCGATGCTGCAAATCCAAGTTGACAAAAAACTCAAATTAACCGATGTTAGGATAAACAATCCTGAATATTAGTCAGGCAACCTAAAAAAAAGCAAAATTAAAGTTCCAAAATCCCTCTTTTTTATTTTTTTGCATAGAATTATGTTTAATGTTTTGTTAAACACAAAAATATGTTTTAAACTTTATGTGTAATGAAATGTGAAGTCGTTTGTTCAAGAATATTTTATTATTTGATTCGTTTTTTAAGTAGAAGAGTTCTCAACGTACGTACTTTGCAAAAAAGTGCGTACAAATATTCGAAGCGCGGTGCTACTTGCACAAAACTTGGAACGCCGTTCCAAGTCTGATAATGCATCGTGCATTGTACGTAAGTGTAAACACCTATTTTCAGAGTTTTAATGCATTCTGCATTGTGCATAAGTGTGAAGTGAACGGGCCTTTAACTATTGTAGATTTTGACAGCTTAAATAATTTTACTATAGGGCGCTAATCGAAAGCGTTGCCCCAGCGTCTTAAATCTGTTCAATTAAGTTCAATTCAATTAATTATCAATTAAAAAATTAATTAAGTCGTAATCTGCACAAAACGCCCTGAGAGTGTTAATTATTAAATTTAGAGTACAATTAATTAATTTAAATGGTGAATTAATGGAATTATAACATATAATTTTCCCTATGTTTCCAGGTGCTGCAGAGCATGATTCACTTGGCGGATCTCTCCAATCCGACGAAACCGCTGCCCCTCTATCAGCGCTGGAACCAATTGATTCTGGAGGAGTACTGGATGCAAGGAGACAAGGAGAAGACTCTGGGCTTGGACGTTTCTCCCATGTGCGATCGCGAACTCACCAGTGTTGAAAAATCTCAGGTAGGGTTTTTGAGAATATGAAACCCAAAATGGGGATCCTGGGGCCTGAAATGAGGAGCGTGCAGCCTAGAGTGCGAAATGGCTTAAACCGATATCTAAGCCATGTCAAGATCCAAACTTACACCAGCAGCGAGAAACGTTTAATCCGGTTGCAATCGCTTAAACGTATACCTAATCTTAAACCCAAACCATTTCAAACAAATTAAAAAATTTAAAATTCAAGCTTTTGAGTACCTAAGCTTTTTTTCTAAAGTTATCCTAAATCTGTTTACTATTAACTTATTCGATAGTATTCCAGTCTTTAAAGCGTTGTAGGCGAATAATTTATAGTAAATGTTCGTTTGTTTTTAGGTCGGTTTTATTGACTATATAGTTCACCCGGTGTGGGAAACTTGGGCGGATTTGGTATATCCGGACGCCCAAGGGATTCTGGACCAGTTGGAAGAAAATCGGGACTGGTACCAGGCTCACATCCCGGACGACGGTTCCCCGACCTCCGACCGCCAATCACGCAGTAGCACTCGGAAACAAGACGGGCCTGCCAAGAAATCTTCTGACGGCGGTAAGCAGACGGACAAACAAACAAACGCCAAAAATTCCTAGCTACCGGTGAAGCTTCCGGAGAGGCCGGATTTCGAGGAATTTCCGGATTTTTTAAAAGCCCTCGGGAATTCAACCCGGAGCTTGAAATTTATCAATGTCGAATTTAAAGACGAACAGATTTGGAACGTCCGCCTTCTGGAAAGTTGTAGTTTTAACACGAATGAAATTTCGAACTTAAAATTTCAAGACTTCCATATTTTTTTGACGTTTGAATTTCCGAAACGCTTGTTTCGTGGAAAAATCAACGCAGAAGAGAAGCCTGAATAAAATAAAAAAATCACTGAAAAATTGTGAGATTTAGCGTTTTGGTTCGACTACAACTAAATTAATAGCGACAATGCCATTTTGGGTGCTAGCGGTTAGAGAGACGATTACTGGACAGACAACTAATACTCCTTGCAGAAAAGTTCAATTTTATATTTTAACAAAACCATGTGGTAAACTGGAAAATTTAAACCAGTAAACTTTAAAAAATTTTAAAAGCGTTTTTATATGCTTTTATGCATTTTTGCTGAGATTATCTTCATTAGTCTTATTATTTTTACTAAGGGTTATCGTTCCTTTTACGGATTTTGACTGTATATAAAGTTAAAATATTAAACCCACTAATCTCATTTTAATTACCAAAACCGCTGAAAGATAAAATACCAGTTTTTGTGTATTTGAAGCTTGTTTTTAAGCAACGGTGCTTTTATTAATTTAATGACAATTTCATAGTTCCACAGATGTTGATTATTTAGTTTTATTAATTGAAATTAATTAAAAGTACCATTCATTGCACTTTAAATTATATTTTAAAATTATTTACGTGTAAAAACCTAATAAATATACGGCAGTCGATGAATTTTAGTTTTGATATCACCCTCTAAAAGATTAAAATCCTTGGCCTTAGGAAACGACAAATCAAAACCATTGTATAAAATCTATTAGCAGATATTAATTTAAAGTAACGATAGATTTTTGTTTAATATTAGTTAAATTTAGAATACTATATCTAAAAATTAATTTGCAGTAAAAATTTTACATCTTGAAAAATAATTAGCAGTTACATAAATATTTTGGTAGGCGGTCAAAAATAGTTTTAATACAAATTGAATTTGCAACCGTGTTAAGTTTAGATACAATATTGAAACCACTAAAGATAGATCAGAGTACAAAAAACTGAAACAAAAAAAATTCATATAGGAATTAATCAGTATCGCTAATTAGTGTTTGATAAACGTTAACAATGGATTAACACAAAAACGTGTTACTCATGGTAAGTATAAACAATATGTTTATCTATCATCATTTTGATAAAACTATATTAATACTTATAAAATACTGGTCTGCTAAAATTAGCAAAGGAAAATTTGCTCGTATTCAAGCTTCAAGTGGGCAGCTCCAATTATCTATGTTTCAATTTTATCTCAAAACTTTTGTTGGCACCCAGAAAAAACTTAGTAGAAATTACTAAGTATTTATTAAACGAGAAATTTTAACATGCGCCGTTTACTAAATAATTTTTGTACTAAGTTTTTTATCGGTGCAAAAATCTATTAACTGTTTTTGTTAAAAAAATTCACCTAATTATTGTTTTTCAAATAAGATATAAAGATCATATTTTTTTACATTTTTATTCGTTTATGATTAATTTTTCATTACTTCACTATCAAAATATTATCTTATTTTATAAAAAAAGTAAAAATTATCGTTTAACACTTTATATTAACCGATTTTTTCCAAATATTTAATTAAATTGTATTTTCAAACAATTTGTTTTTATTAAACTCCAAAAATTTGGTCTTTGTATGTTATTTGTTGGTTTTTGCTCACTGAAATGCTGCTTGTTTTTGTTTGAATTTCTTCAATATTTTGTGCTTTTGTTTTTCTAAAGATTGGTACAGCTTTAACAATTGGTATTTTTTTTTATAAAATTATGATCTTTTGCTGCCACTTCTTTAAACGTATTGGCATTAATAAACTACTTTGACATAAAACAATTTAAAATAAATTTTTAATAAAAAGCGAGTCATTACTCTAAAGAATTTTAATCATCTGTGTTAATAGAAATTAGGAAACTTTAAGAACACACCATTAAATTTAAATAGTGTTCATGTTGAAAAAATAAAACTTAGAAAATCATAAAATTACTGTGACAAAATGTAGAACTGGACTTAGTTTTCTGAAACAATCCGAGAAAAATCCTAAATTGAAGCTAAACTTTACCCTGATATATATTTATATTTAAGGAAGTTCTTTTAAAAAAATGCTCCTCTAAAATTTTCAAATTTAAAAAGACAAATGATTGTTTTAATTTATTATTTAAATTTTGTTTGGGTCTGTCTGCACAATGCGTTTTTGAACTGATTTGTGTAAATTATGCTATGTCAAAATAGTACAATACAAAAAAACTTTTTTTATTTGTTTGAATAAAATTCAAAAAAAATCTTTCAAATTAATTCGTTTTTAAATACTATCGAACTGTTTCTTATGTTTTAATTTCATAATTTATTTTACTGAATATTTGCCAACTATTTCGCTATCATAGAATTTTTTAAAAATTCACAGACAAAAATTATAGTTTTAATGCCATTAAAAACCTAAAATGAACACTTTCCTCTCATCTAAAAGTGATATAAAAAAACTTTTAGAACAAATTAATAAAACTATTATGAGACATAAAAAATTATCACGGTCGTTTATTAAATTTTGTGTTAGTTTTATAATTCGGATTCTGTAAGCTTAATTAAAAATACCGGTGTTTTTGGCGAATTTAGATATGTTGTTTAAAAATAAATATAGGGTTTTTCTTTTGACAGTTTGTGACATTTTTATTTAAGGCCTTAGTTAGCTTTATAAAACTTAAGACACTAAAATTCTCACGCCTATTTTACTGTTTTTTGTTTAGTCTGTTTTCAATTTTAAAAAAATTAAGTCAGTTTCGTAAAAAATTGGACAAAAAACTTTGTTTTTAAATTTTCTAAGCAGAAATTGCCAATATTTATGGATAAAATATAGTCGATTTTGGTTTTGTTTTTTTTGCTGACGCCTGTGTAAAACTGTACATTTTTAAATGATGGTGTTTTGAATATTATAAAATTAATGTGCAATTTAAAAATTTTATTATAAAATTTTATTTATCATAAGTCATTCGTAATCGTAAGTCGCACAGTAATATATAAAACAAACAAACGACAAAAAAGTACAAAAAAAACATCTACACTAAAGATAAATTCTATCAGGGTAAAAATAGATGAGTGGTAAAGTAACCACTCGTTCGTTGAGAAAATATCACGTGCAGAGAAACACATGTCGCAACTAAATAATAATTGGTTACATAACCGCTGAAAACTTTTTTTTAATTTTTCTCGCTCGTTGGTTTATTGTTTATTTCTTCCTGGCGGAGAGCGGTTACGCCCTTAATTTCAGCCTGGAAGACTTTAGCTTTAGTGATGTTTCTCAATACTTCGGATCTAAATCGCTTTTTGGACCTGTGAAGCGGAATTTCGTTTTTCGGGGATCGACCTTATTTTTGTACTAATTTTTTGAATATTTAAAAAATAAAGCCACAAATTATTTGATCAAAAATTTTTCGCAAGTTAATTTTGTTTATTAAACTTATTAAAACGATAAAAATTGCCCTGAAAATGCGATTAGAATGAAATAAAATGCTTTTTTTTGAAAATATACTTGCATTGCATTTGGATCCCCACATATCACGTATAACTTGTTTCTTATTTTTCATTTTTATTTTTATGAATTAGTTTTATGTATTCCTTATGTTTTACAGATTTTTATTAAAATGGTCCCATTGTCCAAAAAATTCCTCGGCGTGTTTTCATCATCATCCAATATTAATAGTGTGCTTTAAAGTCACAAATGTACCATTATTGTTGGCATAACAATTTGCTTTAAAACACAACTATGTTTTATTAAAAACTCCAAAATCTACACCAGATATTTTAATTAGCAATTTCTAGTACCAATAAATTGTTTTGCTGTTAGACGAAATATAAAAATTTATTTAAAGGTCCATCTTAAACAAATTCTGGCAGATTGTCTACTTATGCGTATTGGCTCCCTATCATAAGAGTACGGCACGAAACAGCATCACAAAACAGTCCGGGTTTCGCAAAAGAGTACGCACGATACAGTACTGGAACAAAAGATTACGGCACAAAAGAGTACGGACACAAAAGGGTACTGAGAAACTGCATGCAGGAACTATCAGATTTGATTGATCCAAATGGAAATTTGCATATTGAAGATACCAATATGCGCATATTAAAGTATACTTTTTAAATCGTGGTAGTTGTGTTAAATATTTTTGTTCTATTTATTCTTCTTTTGTGATTAGGTAATTAGAAGTAAAAGTAAACATTAACGATGTATACAAATTAACGTGTAGTAAAACATGGGCATTCCGAATAAAAAATATTTTTTAAAAATTTTTATCGTGTGTTCTAGAATTCTAATAAAACACGTTTTAAGTTTCGCTAAAAAATTTAATCGGTTGAAATAATAATTCATATGAGTTTTTTTTTGTTTTTTAACAAAATTAAAGCAATTTCTTAGTTATGTTCCTGCGCTATTAAGCTATCATGCTCCGAAGAAACAATCATTTTAACAACAAATTCCGAAGCTACGCTTCTTAAATGAATTATATAAAGCTTATTTCATCCTCCACTTTAATTCAAAAATTTTTACGTTATTTTAGCCACTTTTTACAATTTTTTTTGTTTTTATTATTTTTTAGAAACTTTTAGTCAGCAAAGCATTGAAATGCTACTCTTTAATTATATGCTTAATTATTTAAAATATAAAATGGGGCTCCGTGTTTCTGAAGGTGCTTCAGGGCGCGGTGGCTGCGATTATTTGTTGCGAAATTTGCATATTTAAGATATCAATTTATTTTTTGTTAGCTACGATTTTTTAAATTTCGTATTCTAAAGATAACTTAGTTTTTACAAAACAAAAAAACCCACGGCTTAGCTACTAAAACTAAAGTCTTCCTGGCTGAAATTAAGGGCGTAACCGCTTTCCGCCAGGAAGAAATAAATAATAAACCCGCGAGCGAGAAAAGTTAAAAAAAAAGTTATCAGGGGTTATGTAACCAATTATTATTAAGTTGCGTCATGTGTTTCTCTGCACGTGATATTTTCTCAATAAACGAGTGGTTACTTTACCACTTATCTATTTTCACCCTGATAGAATTTATCTTTAGCCACCAGTAAATTTTAAAATTGTAAAAATAATTATTAAAAAATACCTTCGGTAGGCGCGGTGCAAGCTATACTTACTCAAATTAAACAACCGAAGAGGCTTACAGTGCTCTGAAAACGTGAATACATTATTCTTTTGTGCCAGTACTTTTTCGTGCCAGTACTGTTTTGTGTCAAGAGTCGCGTGATGTAGGAAACGAAATTCACACAGGACTCTTATATGCCGTATTGTATTGTATTGTATTTATTTTTCGTCTACGACTGGGACATACATAGCAATAGAAACCTTATATGCCGTATTGTATTTTATTGCATTTATTTTTCGTCTACGACTGGGACATACAAAGCAATAGAAACATTATATACCGTATTGTATTTTATTGTATTTCATCTGCGGGCATACGCAGCGTTTCTCCGGGGACATACAAAGCAATAGAAACATTTAGACAGTACTGTTGTGTGGCGTACTCTTTCGTGCGTACTTTTTTGCGAAACCCGTAACGGTTTTATGGTATTGTTCCGTGCAGTACTCTTATGCGTCGGCCCCACGCGTATTTACTGGAAGCTTGCTTACTTTTGATAAAAAAGGTGTGATATTTTTTAAAGAAGCGGTTTCATGAATAAATTTTCATATCGGTCGAAACCAAAAATTCCGTTATTAAAAACCTTACATACTTTTAATTTGACTTTTGAGCTTTTTGGAAGCAAAACTGCATATATTACATCGAAAATTGCAGCCAGGTCAGCCCAGTATTAAAGAAGTTATTCGTGCCGGTCAATACGCGGATTTAATTGGTAAAAGTGCTCTTTTAATTTAAAAAGTGTCCAGTGTTAACCATATGGCTGAAGAATGTGCTGTTTGCATGGCTACTACGCAATTTTTAAAATATTATTAAAATTCCAACGTTTCGACACTTATAAAACACGACACAACTTATGACACTCAAGGCAACTCAAAAAGATTTTAAAATATCAACCATATATGGCTGACATATTTTATATTACATACCCTTTTATTTTTCAGCTTCATTTGTTCTGTTTTGTAAGTTAATAAAGTTAAGATGCCAGGAGTAAACTAATAATTTATGCTGAAATTTATTTGAAATGTTTACCATCAAAACACTCAAAACATGTTTTTCAACTGACTTTTTATTAGTTAATCGTAGGAAAATATTATGATAATTGTAAATTGCTGAAGGCAAATTTAATTTTATATCAAGTAATTTATCAACTCACTAAATAGCACATTTAACATGCACAAAAAAAAACACAAACCTTTATTTGTATTTGATATTTTTTATTATAGTAAAAAAATCATAATTACAGTAAAAAAACAACCTTTTATTTTTTATAGATTTTAACACTGTATACGCATACACACCACAATAATTTTATTCTACCATAAGATTGTCATATGTAAAATAAATAGTAATATTTATAGTTTGTATTATTTAGAAAGTTAACCCTTTGTGATGTTTTAGGTCTAAAATTGCGTCTGAACCGCGGAAATAAAAACGCGGCCGCGCTGTTGAGTGTCGTCGCGGCGTTGCTTGCGGCTTGCGGGTTGTATACTAAAATATTTTTTTTTTTTTCTTTCTATATATTTTGGTCTTGTTTCTTTTCCTCTTCTTATTTTCTGTATCTTTTACTGTTGCTCCCGACCGTTTTCGACAGCTTTTTTTACTGTCTAAGCTGCAATTCCAATCGCAAAGGGTTAATTATTTTAGAAAAAAAAACAACTTCTTGATAGAACTTGTGTAATGGTAAAATACATATACAGAACAATAATGTGATTTTAAATAATTTAAAAATATTTACTTGTATAATCTTAAGTCTGGATTTACTTAAAAGTTTATTTTACTCTACTACTCTAATACAACTTAAAAAAAACTTTGTGCTGTTTTTGGTCTGAGAGAATTGGAAGCCGCATATAAGTTCTAAAATTGAAACTTGGGTCGGTTTGTTGGAAATCATTGAAATATAAGCTGTAGCAAACCACACGTAATTTTTTATTTGGCGCTCCAAGATTTAATCGGAGAATGAACGACCAAAGACGCAACGGGCACCGAACATATGAAGTGGAGTGGAGAATATTTAAAACGAAATTGCAGACTTCCTTTGTTGCTTTGCATATTTTCTCCTGCACGCATGTTTGGCGCTGATTTGTTGTTTAGACATCAATGAATTTTTATTACCTATATAAGAATTTCTTACTCAATTCACATTACATTTTGGCCACAGTAGTAAAATAATTGGGTTGATAAATTAATGGTGATTGACTGAATCTGTAACACAAATTAAGTAATTAAATTTGATAACTAAAAAGTTAGATATATTAATAAAGGTATGGTTATCGCTAAATAAAAAGATGTATGAATCAATGGTGGGATGTAATAATTATTTTGGCAAATTATTTTAATATAGCCTTAATGGAAAAATATTCTTGTAAAACAAAATAGTTGCTTTAATGGCCACTATAATCATTCATTCAGTGGCACTGTACAAGATTTTTGGAGCTGTAAGTAGAGAACTTGAAGCCGTTATAAAATTTTTTAAAAAAATTGAATTTAAAAATGGAAAATAATAGTTTCTTACATTTAGACTTAGGGTTAAATAAAGGTTTTAGCTATTTTAAACTTTCAGCTCCAAGTTCCCTTCAATCTCCCCACGTTTGGCTCCAAGTCCAGTTCCAAGCTTTCTCAACTCTCCGACGAACCTGCCTTTTTAAGGAATTTGGAGCCGAAAAGTTTTCAATTCCATTTTCAGAGCAAATGGAATTTGCAAGTTTCAACAAAAACTGGTCATAATATCCCCTGGTCGAGATATCCACAAGGTCTCAAAATCCCCAAGGCCTAAGCATCCCCTCGTTAATCAATAACGTTATATAAATTCAAATATTTTTGTAAAAAAAACACACAATTGATTAAAAATATACAAAGCATAGCTTTATTTTAATGTTTTGCTTATGCGTATGACAAATTAAAAAAGGTTTTTGAACTTTTTTCCTCAGTTAAAGGAATGTTTACGTTTACCGAACAGTGTTTATGCAATTACTGAACATAACTTGTAAAAAATTGATTTTTTACACACTTTTGTGTGTATAGAGATCTCGAGATCTCGTGGATATAGTGAGCCGGGAATATTGTGACTCACAATCGTTCTAGCAAGATGTATTCGCTCAGCGGCAGGTGTGCAAAACGACGGTCCGATTGCAGTCTTTGCACTCCACTTTGCAGCACCAGTGGAACTTGCACTTGCAGCGCTCCGTCGTCTGCTGGATTCGGGTGTCGTGGCCGCGCTGGCAGCAGAGCAGGTCGCAGCCGTCGATGCCGCGGGAGTTGGCGTTGCAGAACCGACCTCGAGTCCCCGCCAATCCCAGACGCGCGTCCTCCCGGCAGAAATCCGGGGACCGGGCCAGATAGACCAGGTCCGCGGGGCCAGGGTTCTTGACTGCGGAAAGTACGGGGACCAGGCCACGCCTGGCCCGGCCCGGCCTTCCACCCAGTTTTACCTCCGTGGCACCGTCGAACTTCTCTTTCAGCAGGTCGCCTACTCGACGGAAAGGTGGTTGGATCTTCCAACAGGTTTTCAGTTCGCAGCTTCCGCTCACACCGTGGCATTTGCACTGCAACTTCATATTGGTTTTGATCACCTAAACAAAATTTTTTTCTGGAATAAATTATATTAAGTCAGTTTAGTCCTGAATATCGACCTTGATTGCAAATGATTAAAGATGAAGGCTCATAAGTTGCATTCAACACACGAAGAATTATGTCACATATCATATGCCACAAAAAAAAACCTAAATTTATGGAAAGTGCTCCAATTTTTTCTGTAAGGACGATGTACCTCATTTGGGAAGACAAGTTTTTACCTGCTTTTTACTTATCTAAAACATAAATCCTGCCTTCTAAGATGTATATAATTTAACGTATAAGACTGCACCACCTGCTTCCAAGGCAGTTTGACCTGCCTCCGCCTTGCCTCATACCTACCTCCAAGAATTTTTACATGCCTCTTACCTGCCTCCACTCTGTTTCATACCTGCGCCAAAGCGAGTTTCATACCTACAGTAGGCAGAGTGCCAAATATTTAAAAATTCCCATAAGAACGACTCTTGAAACTGCCTTAGCAAGTTTCCTACTCACTGAAGGCAGTTTCAAAGACGTTCTTCCTTGAACTTTTAAATACCTGACGCTTTGCTTTATTATTATAGTTAATATTTTAGTTTTTTTGCAAAAATGAGCAAAAGTTATTTTTTGACAAAATTTGGAAACACACGGTAAAAAACCCGACCCAATTTTTTGATGTGCTTAATAAGGGCATAAACTAATATTGCTTCTTGTATTCCAGATGTGAAATGTTTTTCAGAACTTCACAAAAAAATATGTTGACAAGGTTGTATAAAATTAAATTAAATTTTCTAAATGAATGCAATCAAACTATCCGTCTTTGTTGTAAAAATTTGTTGGCGAAGCATAATATTTAGAATATTTAGATTGATACTAATAAAAGAATATAAAAATTCGAACGCATTTGGATAACGTACACATGAAATGTTATGTTATGTTATGAAACGTATGAAATATTTAGATTGTTAATATAACGTAAAAAGGACGATATACAGGACCTATCGGTTTTTGAGAGTAAAAGACGCGTCAGAATTGCGTTTGAGATAGTGTTGTAAAAAGTATTGAATTTGAATTATTTTAAGAAAGAAAGTAAATTGATTTTAATCAGTAAGGTAAGAGTAAAAGTAATTTGGAGATTTTTTAATTTAAGTAAAGTAAAAAGTAAAAGAATGTCAAAATTGTATTTAAGTAAAGGAAAAAAGTAAAAGTAAGACCAATTTTCTAAAAGAGTAAAAGGTTATAAGTATTTTGAACGGAGAGAAAACCGGTTTTTGCAGGGGGAGATGCGTTCTAAAGAGCGCGTCATGTATAAATTGCATTTTAATAACATTTTTAGTCAAAATAAATGGTTTTAGCGTATTAGCGGTTTAAAAAATTATCTTCAGCCATTCACTTTACAACAAGCTCATACGGAATCTTCCCATTAAAATTACTTAAATTTTACTTAAATTAATTTAAGTATTTGCCGTGGAAAATCCGAGTAAGAGTAAAAGTAAAAGTATTTGAAATTTCAAAAGTCGAGTAAGAGTAAAAGTAAAAGTAATTGAAATTTCAAAAGTCGAGTAAAAGTAAAAGTAAAAGTAATCCAAAATCCAATACTTTTATTACTTTAAGTAAAAGTAAAAGTAACTTTTTACAACACTAGTTTGAGAATCCTCGTCAACACTGTTTATAACTAAACTAACTCTCTTCAATTGCTTTTTGACGCGACCAGCGTCACTTGTTATAAAATAAAAATTTCGGAAGACACTTATGTTGATATTTTTGAGTTGCCGTCATAAGTGTTGACGACACTTTATGACGACTTACACTTATGTTGAAATGCGAGAAAATCCAAAAGAGTGAAATATTCTGAACATAAAAAATTGACTCAACATTTTAGTTTTAATTCCTAAATTTTTTTATTATAAAAATAAGATATTTTATGCAAAATATAATATAAAATTTCAATAAAATTATTGATTTTATAAAAAAACAAAGAAAATTCAAGCAAGACATTAATTTACTTAATTTTATGATTGTAAAGATGGTAATAATATGCTATAACAGTTAGTGCCCGCAGGGAAAAGAGTCGTACTATTTCATAAAAATATTGTATTTTTGTATCGCAGCAAGTTTAAACTTTTATTTAATAAAGTGTATATTGTTTTTTTGTGGAGACATCAAGCTGCATATAAAAACATGTTTCGTACAATAATCATTGTATGCCGTTTTTAAGCACAAAAACCACCTCACCCGTCTTCCGGCCCTGTAGTTATGGAGATTCATGAGTGTGACCTCTCTGCTTTGGTTGGCTTTCCTTTTCTCGTAGTCGTCCACGAAATGTCGAGCGAACGTGGTGCCGTAGTGGACGTTCTCAGAACAGCCGGACCAGTGGAAAGTGTTGTTGGGCGCCCCCTGGTAGGTGAGATCGCAGCCGCAGGAGTTCAGCTTCCCGTTACTGCAGTCCCTAGTGATCTTGTGCGACACTCCGGCTGAGGAAATGGCGTGCACGAATGCCGACTCTCTGGTGCCTGCAAAAATGAGTCCAACTCAGAATCGCTATCGACCTACCTAACATAACGAAATTTGGGTCGGCGGTCCCACCACGAAACAAAGTTCCTCTCAAATTAAATGCATTTTTTCGTAATATTTTTGAAACTGGAAATACTATATACAAATAAAACATCTACTTAAAAAATTTTAGTGGTCTTTTTGTATTTAATTAAGCATCACAAAATGGGTTTTTTTTGATTAACCAAAAAAATTTACATATGAGAAACCGTAGTTACGCTTAATATAGCTCTGAATAATGGTCAAAAGTTAACAAAAATGCTCGAAATTGTTTCAATATAGTTGTTTAATCTCCGGTTTTCGAAAAAAAAATGGTAAAAATCATTGGTTTCATAACGAATTCTGATTTCGCGGTGGCACCGCAGACCCAAATTTTTGTAATGCTAGGTAGGTCCATAGTGTACAGTCATTTTGGATAAACTTGAGATAAAAAAACATCTGTTTTCTAACAATAGACGCAATTTTCATCGCTCAAAAGCAATATAATATTCGGAGCTCAGAAATGAAATCTAGAACATTGGTAAATGCGCAAAAGCTTAATTTTTAATCGCAAGAACTCAGTCTTTAGGCTCAATCTTGAACTGCAGTCCTTAGTGATCTTGTGCGACACGCTGGCAGAGGAAATGGCGTGCACAAATGCCGACTCTCTGGTGCCTGCAAAAATGAGTCCAACTCAGAATCGCTATAGTGTACAGTCATTTTGGATAAACTTGAGATAAAAAAACATCTGTTTTCTAACAATAGACGCAATTTTCATCGCTCAAAAGCAATATAATATTCGGAGCTCAGAAATGAAATCTAGAACATTGGTAAATGCGCAAAATCTTAATTTTTAATCGCAAAAACTCAGTCTTTAGGCTCAATCTTGAATCTCAATCTATAGGACTTGAAATTTGGAACATAGATACAACTGAAAACTAAGAATCGATTGATAATCACGATTTTGTGATCTGACAAATTGTGCGGTCGATTATGACGTATATGCAAATTTTATTTCAAACAATTATAACTCCGCCAAATAAAATCTATATGACTTGAAATTCAAAACATAGATACAACTGACAACAGAGAATTGATTAATAAACACGATTTTGTGATTTGACAAATTTTGCGGTCGATCATGACGTATATGCAAATTTTATTTAATACATTTATAACTGTTTTTGTTTGTGGAGATTTTTTTGTCTTTTGCGCTCTGACTTGCGCGGTCTATTTGATGCAGATGAAATTTTTATTTTAGATATCACTCGGCTGAAGAAAATTATTTATATGACTTGAAATTTAGAACATAAATAGATAGAACTTGTAACGGAGAATCAATTGGTAGCGATGTTTTTTTTGATTTAAAATTTGTGCGGTAAAGTTAAATGGAATTTAAAATTAGCAAGCTTATACCGTGAACCACAGCCAATAACACCGGTCTTAAGTTTGCTGGTCTTTTAACGAACATATATATAATTGACAGCGGAGAATGGATTGATAATCATCGATCAAGACATATATGCAAATTTAAAGTTAATGTTCACGGCCGCCGGTTAAAAGACAAGACTTGAACTAGTTGTAAATTGCAGTACTAATTGTGACACCAAATCTTCCAATAAACGCTAAAACAAAAAATCCACCTACATTCTACGTCTACTGCACGTTGATTAGCAGAAAAATTTTACTTAATAACAACAATCCGTTGCCATGCTTTAAAAACCTTATAATTTAAAAAGTTTGCAATGTAACGATGCATGCCATATGATATTTTGCAAAAATATAATATTTAAACAAACTAAATGTGTATTTTATCTCAGGGGTTGGACAATGTAAAATCTATCATGGGATTCCAAATATTGCCTTGATAACAGCCTGAGCATTATCGTTATATGTAGTGATCGACCGGGGCCTCGGCCCCGACCCCGGCTTGCCCATGCACTTTTTTTCTACCCCGGCCCCGCCCCCGGCCTCGGCAAACGCAATTTTCTCTACCCCGGCCCCGGCAATTTAGCTGTCAAATCAACCGGGGCAAACCGGGGTAAGGACCCCTAAAAATACA
>JASAMX010002746.1:0-17647 GCA_030248175.1 Microlaimidae sp. YZB2_3 | reverse complement strand
TTAATGAATACCCCAAATATACCACAAATATAAGCGATTTGTTCTTAAAAACAGCGAAAAAAGCAAATAAATTTTGTTTCTTAATAACACACACATTTGATTTCCTTTAACTTACAATTGCAAAATAATTCTCACTCAGAACTATAGTTTGAAACAGATAAAATTTAACTTAACATAAAGATCATCCAATATATTCCAGAAATAAGCGAATTGGTATTAAAAACAATAACGAAAAAAAGCAATAAGTTTTAATACTTAATATCAAATGGGTATTCTTCCTTAAACCTACAATTTCCCTTATTTGAAACATATAAAATCTAACTTAACACAATTAACATAAAACAAAAAACATGGATTTACACCGTTAACCCATTGGGATTTTTCGTTCAAAAAGTGCTACATATCCACAGAACGTATTCCGGGATTATTTGTTTAAAAAAGCTACATATCCGCAAAAAGGTATTCCGCCTCACTGCTGGTTTCTGTTAAACTCCGCAGTCCTCCTTATTCGGACGCGGAGTTTAACACAGAGCAGCGGTGACGCTAAATAAATTCTGCGGATATGCAGAGGAAAAAATCTTAAAGGGTTAACATAGCTTTACAATCATGAAACAATGAATCAGAAAAATTAAAAAGTTTTGATTATCAATCCAAAAGATAGATAATATTTTTTTTGAAAAATTTTAAAATTCAAATAAATTTTAAAATTTAAATAAAACTCAAAAGTCCCTTAATTGGAAAGAAAACTTATTACAAAGCTGTGTTAGATTCTGTCGCAATATAAAAAATAAACAATTTTAAACGCTTGGTTAACGTCAAGCGGAGTAAAATTATTATTTTACAAATATTAATTTCATATGTTCTGGAGCTAGGAGCTCAAGATTAAAGCTTCTTTTTTGGAAATCCGGAGAAACCCCACAACACCGCTTTACTTCTATAGTAATATTTAATTTATTGTCTATACCTTTCTGATAAATTAAACACACTCCTTTGAAAATTTCTGTGAAACCGAAATGACTGCCATTGCTTGCGTGTGCACTGACTTTAACTCCTAAATTTGAAGTCTTTAAATTTTCTGCTAAAGAGTTAAAGTTTTTGCAGCGCTTTATGTTAAAAAAGTGACTGCACTTTCAATAACCAAACAAATTTCCAGATGTATATAGAGGTAAGAAATTTTGATTTTAAAGTATATCATTGTCTTACATTTGATTTTTTTAAAAATATTTTGTCATATTTTTCTAAAGTTTTTTGACTTAATACTTCTAAAATTTATAATTGTCAGGATATACATAATGTTTAAGTTATTAACCTGCAATTGTTATCTCACTTTTGATAAAAGTTAAAAGAAAAAACTGTAATTTTAGTTCCTTGTACTTATTTTATGCATTTTTTCCATGCTTAAAATTTTACGCAAAGCTACAAAATGAACTGCGTATATGGGTAGATAGATGACATGACGATTTATCTGGCCATACGCAGTTCATTGCACAACTTTGCGCATGGCGAAAATAACAACCGGTGGCTGAAATTAAGGGTGGCCCAATTTTGATCAGTTACCCTAAATCATTATAGTTGCCATAATATTAAATTCCAACGAGCTTCTATCCAAATGATTTGATTATTATGTACTTTTTTTCTTCATTTCTTAGATCTTTATGCAGTCAAATTTCATAAATTTACATAGACTACATACATGAAATTATACGTAGATTAAAATAAAAATTTTGAGAAGTGAAAAAACACAAAATAAACAATACAAGTTTTACAAACTGCTTTAAAAAAACACAAATTTTCTCCATTCGACAAGTGACCAATAAAATGTTTAAAAGCTACAAACAAGTTTTAAAAAACTACTGCAAACTACCATGTATATTTTTTCAAAATTGAGAGTAAAGTTTACAAATAGTCTAATTGTAACTCTGGTTTCAAGCAGTTTGAGAATTTTTCTTAGTATTTTTTGAAAAAAATTACAAAAAAAAAGTTAAGCGTGTATTGATTTCGGATTATTTTAAGTAAAAGTAAAAGTAATTTGAAAAACTTTAATTTAAGAAAAGTAAAAGTAAAAGTAATGGTCAAAATTTTATTTAAGTAAAGTAAAAATAAAAGTAAGACCTATTTTTAAAGTAAAAATAGTTTTAACGTGTTAGCTGCTTAAAAAATTATCTTCTGCCATTAACTTTACAACAAGCCCGTAGAGAATGTACCTATTGAAATTACTTAAATTTTACTTAAATTAATTTAAGTATTTGCAGTGGAAAATCCGAGCAAGAGTAAAGGCTGGTTCATACTTATGTAAAAACGTCTTTTGAACTTTGTCTAAAGGCAAATACAGCGTATAAACGTATGTAAAAACGTCCTTTGTACAAACTCTAAAGGACAAATACAGCGTATAAACGTATGTAAAAACTCTTTTGGACTTTGTTTAAAGGACAAATACAGCCTATAAACGTATGTAAAACCGTCTTTTGGACATTGTGCAAAGGGCGTTTTTACATAAGTATGAACCAGTCTTAGAAGTAAAAGTATTTGAAATTTCAAAAGTTGGGAAAAATAAAAGTAAAAGCAATCCAAAATCCGTTACTTTTATTATTTTAAGTAAAAGTAAAAGTAACTTTTTACAACACTAGTATACCTATTCGATAAATGAAACACATTCCTTTTTTTTTACTTTTCTTTAATTTTTATTCTCAGTGCTTAAAGCTCTAAGTTTATCTCAGTGTTTAGAGATCCATATTAAAGTATACAAAGATAATTTTAGTGCGATGTTCTTTGAAAAGAAAAACGAGTGCCTGTGATTTTTCTGGGCGCTGAGCGCGCTGATTTTTATAGACAAACTATAGGCACCTTGCACTGGAACTGTGTTTGTATATGAAGTATGCAACATATATACATAAGTGTCACCATAAATGATCACTGTAATTACCCTATCTCCTACCTATCTTTCATAGTATGCATATCAACCGATCGAAATTTTGCGCGCTTTTGATCAAATAATCTGCATACCACAAAAGATAAGTAGGAGATACGGTAATTATTGTTTATGATGACGCTTATGTATATTGCATACTTCATGTATAAACCGAGTTCCAGTGCAAGGTGCCTATAAGGCTACCCTGAGTAGCAGATTTTTAAATTGGAAAAGGAGAGATAAAGGAAGTTTTTCTGGGAAATGAAAATTTTTGGATTACGTTCTATTTTTACAAAAAATAACCCATCCTTAATTCATAATTTTTTCCGGAATTTCGGAAACAAAGTGAGAACAATTTTGACCGTGGAAACTTAATTGAAAATTGGAATTTCACAAAGCGGAGGACGACTCAGCCTCTGCTACAAACACCCGGACAACCGGACAAACTATTCGCTTGTCATTATAGTAAATGTAGTTTTGCATATTTTGGTGAATTAAGCTAATCAAAATAACGATCAATTTTCTGTTTTTTTGGAAAGTATAAAGGAAAAAAACGGTCTTCTATTTATTTTTTATTAACAAATTTTAAATGCAGCAAACTACTATTTTACAGTTTTTTAAGTAATTGTTATGTTGATTTTTTGTTTAATTTGTAATATAAAGTCACAATCATAAATTGTATGAATACCCCCACTGAACAAGCCATCTTTAATACACAGGATTCTGTTCGGTTGTTATTTAAAGAGTGTTTATTAAAAAATGTGCGCTGAAATTGTGTAGAAATACTTATCATACACTTCTTGGGTGTGGAAAAATTCCCCTTGCAAGATACCACGGCAATCCGATTCCTGGGTGGAGTTGAAGTTTGGAGATTCGCCCAGTGAGTTACCGTGGAAGCTCGTTTGTTTTGAGTTTTATCTCAAGTTGCACTAAATTGAAATGAGCGCCTATCTTTTTTATTGACAAAATTTTTCTTGGCAATGTGGAGTAACGGGCGCCAGACTCTTAACTTGTGAAGCAAAAATCACCATAACAAGATACCATGGTTATCCTGGGTCTTCCGTGTAAACTAATGAGCCCTTTGTAATAATAAGCTATATGGGCAAAAGCGGAATTAAGTATTGATATTATGCGAACTGATTTGAAAAATACAATTCAATTGCTCATATTTTACATTAACATTAAATGGTTAGTAACATCAATGTATACGCCGTCATGAAACCAATTAATATAGCTATGAAAAGATTAATCGTTTTTTAAAAACTTTATTATATTACATTCATAGATGAAAATGATGAGCTAAGCTAGCAGAAGTATTCACCCCGGGTAAATAAAATTTCATATCAAGGGAGGGGGGCTCTTAGGGGAGGGTCGGACCCCCTGGCTTTTTAGATAGAATTGACCCGGGGGCTAAACGCCGTTCCATACCCGCATCCGAGGCAACCTTCTCTCCCTTCTCCAGCAAAAAAAAGCCGAGTTTAATTTTACCTGGTTTAGCGAAAAAAAAGCTGAGTTTAATTTGCTGGTTTTTAATTTTACCGTGGCATTTAGTAATTTTCAACTCGTTAAATTAATTAAAAAACAAACGGGTACTGGACGTGAACACACAGATATTGAACAGAAGGGTCCGAAACTAAGAAAAAAAGGAACTGAATAATGTAGTTTTCTGCACTTTAAGACAATTAAGTCGTTACAAATTTGTTTTTTATTCAAAAATATATTTTTTAATTAGCGAAAAGGCATTTTGTTTTTATTTAGTAGTTTCGTACTCTTTTTGTCCTGTTCCATCATTTCTCCACTTGCAAAAATTAGTTTGCACTTGGATAAATTTACGGAGTTTTTGTTAACTCCTTGTAACTTCCATTTTTTACTGAATTACAACTTAAATTGCGCTTAAACATAGTTCATAAAAATAGCTATTGATATATATTTTTAACAAATTTATAAAAAAAATTCAGGGCATCACAATTTATTTTTTTATGAAAAATGTAACAAATGTCGGATAGAGCTCTAAAGCTTTGATGGTTTCTCCCGAGCGAGCTCCACAAAAAACGGATCTTCTCTATGGAGCTATTCTTTGAAGCTCTGCAGCTCTTGTGTGCACAAGAGTGCATGCAAAAAAACTTTTGGACTTATCAAAACGCTTAAAAAACCTTTAAACGAGCGTAAAAATAAACTATTGTTATGTGATTTCTTTCAATATCATTACAAGTTTTATATTAGTTATATATTATTTAAGAGTATGTTAAGAGTACAATATATATAGAACAGAGAGAAATCAAGAGCTTCGTCCCGTTTATTTGTCAAATTTAACGTCTTAAACGCGTCTGGCACATTTGTACAAACGTGTAGGCGGTTTTAAATGTGTTTCAATTTGTTTTTTTAACCTCTTAAAAATAAAAAGAATTTATAAAATTAAATTTGAAAATAAATATAAATTTGGATTTAAATATATAAAATTGAATTTATAAAGTTAAAATTATTTAAAAGTTTTGCAAGCGATTAATACAAAAACAGGGCGGGCTTTCGAGGCTCTATTCTGTGCTCAGCTCAAAAGAGCTTCGAAAAACTGTAAAGTATCTGACTTAATTTGGCCAGGCCTTAATTTCGGTAACCAATTTAGGATGTTAAAAAATTGGTTTATTTTTAAAACACAAAAGAACTAGCGCAAAAGGAACTGTATTAATGTTGAATAAAGTGTTTTTTGCAAAAGTTTTTTTATTTTTGTTATTCTGCCTTATCAACATTTTCATACAAAAACTTAATTTTTTGTGATTTTCTTAATTTTTGTTTTGTGTTTGAGCTGCATCAAATTTAGAACTAAGCACAATATAACCTTTAAATATCTTCTATTTAAGGCTCAAAATTAATAATTTTCACGTTCTGATATTTTCTTTAAAATCAATTTGTAACGCGCTCAACTAACTGCGCATTTTAAGCTTCCGTTAATTTCAATCACCGGCTGTTATTTTTGCCATGCGCAAAGTTGTGCAATGAACTGCGTACCAGATAAATCGTCATGTCATCTATCTACCCATATACGCAGTTCATTTTGTAGCTTTCAAAATTTTAAGCATGGAAAAAATGCATAAAATAAGTACAAGAAACTAAAATTACAATTTTTTCTTTTAACTTTTATCAAAGGTGAGATAACAATCGCAGGTTAATAACTTAAACATTGTGTATATCCTGACAATTATAAATTTTAGAAGTATTAAGTCAAAGAACTTTAGAAAAATATGACAAGATATTTTTAAAAAATTCAAATGTAAGACAATGATATACTTTAAAATCAATATTTCTTACCTCTATATACATCTGGAAATTTGTGTGGTTATTGAAAGTGCAGTCACTTTTTTAACATAAAGCGCTGCAAAAACTTTAACCTCTTTAGCAGAAAATTTAAAGACTTCAAATTTAGGAGTTAAAGTCAGTGCACACGCAAGCAATGGCAGTCATTTCAGTTTCACAGAAATTTTAAAAGGAGTGTGTTTAATTTATCACAAAGGTATAGACAATAAATTAAATATTACTATAGAAGTAAAGCGGTGCTGCGGGGTTTCTCCGGATTTCCAAAAAAGGAGCTTTAATCTTGAGCTCCTAGCTCCAGAACATATTAAATTAATATTTGTAAATTAATAATTTTACTCCGCTTGACGTTAACCAAGCGTTTAAAATTGTTTATTTTTTATATTGCGACAGAATCTAACACAGCTTTGTAATAAGTTTTCTTTCCAATTAAGGGACTTTTGAGTTTTATTTAAATTTTAAAAATTATTTGAATTTTAAAATTTTTCAAAAAAATATTATCTATGTTTTGGATTGATAACCAAAACTTTTTAATTTTTCTGATTCATTTGTTTCATGATTGTAAAGCTATGTTAACCCTTTAAGAGTTTTTCCTCTGCATATCCGCAGAATTTATTTAGCGTCACCGCTGCTCTGTGTTAAACTCCGCGTCCGAATAAGGAGGACTGCGGAGTTTAACAGAAACCAGCAGTGAGGCGGAATACCTTTTTGCGGATATGTAGCTTTTTTGAAACAAATAATCCCGGAATACGTTCTGTGGATATGTAGCACTTTTTGAACAGAAAATCCCAATGGGTTAACTGTGTAAATCCATGTTTGTTGTTTTATGTTAATTGTGTTAAGTTAGATTTTATATGTTTCAAATAAGGGAAATTGTAGGTTTAAGGAAGAATACCCATTTGATATTAAAAATTAAAACTTATTGCTTTTTTTCGTTATTGTTTTTAATAACAATTCGCCTATTTCTGGAATATATTGGATGATCTTTATGTTAAGTTAAATTTTATCTGTTTCAAACTATAGTTCTGAGTGAGGATTATTTTGCAATTGTAAGTTAAAGGAAATCAAATGTGTGTGTTATTAAGAAATAAAATTTATTTGCTTTTTTCGCGTTACTGTTTTTAAGAACGAATCGCTTATTTTTGTGGTATATTTGGGGTTTTTATTAAAATAGGGCTTTGTGACTGGGCTAATTTTTGGCGTCTGTTTTTTAACTTGCTTGGGCGCGGGGACGAACAATAAAACAAACAAGATAAACAAGGTTAACTAGGTCAACAAAGTAACTCTTTCAAGTAGGCTAAAAAAAGTAAACAATGTCAACTCGGTCAACAATATCAACTGGTCAACTAGGCTAACAAATCCAACTAGGCGAAAAACACCGTCAACTAGGTTAACAAAATGAACAAGGTAAACAAGGTCAACTAGGTTAACTAAATGAACAAGGTAAACAAATCTAACAAAACCAATAAAACTTATAAAACTAATAATAGTAACAAATCTAACAAAACCAACAAAATCAACAAAACTACAAGTAAAACCTGTTTGGGGGGTTGTTCACATGAGCTTGAATTTGACGTGTAATACCAGTGGCCGTGGGCCACCGGATATTATTGATCTATATCACCATTTAAACTTTTTTAATATTGAATCGATTTGCTTCAAATTTGGTATTTAGCTTTTTTAGAACAAAAGCTACAACATTTCCAAATTTCATCCGGATCCATCTAGTATTAAAAAACTTTTCTTTATTTGTTACATTGCTCCTTTAAGTATTTGTTACTTTTCTATAAAATATTTTTTAAAGCCGTTTCACACCCGAGTGGCAGTGAATAGTGGATGGTGAACGCGCGTTGTAACATCATTACACCTTCAAGTTGCTGCAGTATGAAGGGTGTGCGCTGTGCGCCACCTACATCATAAAAGTTTCACTGTACGCTGTCATAAAAGTTTCACTGTACGAAAATTGTTTTTTTTTACTTAATTAAATAAGTTTTTAAAAAAAACGGAAAATTGCCAAAACTAAATGTTTGCATTTAATTTCGGCACTTTACAAACAATCGATTAATCGATTGTTTCTCAGTCCAAAAATCATCATTTTCAAAAATTTAAAAGCCTATCATTATCTCCAGACAGTTTTCTTTAATTTAAGTATCTACTTGTTGTTTAACATGTAACTGGCAAAAAGTTACAGCTAAAATGCGAAATTGTATCAAAATGAGAAAATTTGGAAAAAAGAGCATTTAAATTAAGCACATTTTAAAAGGACCCCCTTAATGAGTTTAAGTGCAGTGCTATGACCCCTACACATTTAAACGTTGTCTTTTAACTATTTACAACTACAATTTAACACCCGACTACTTAATTCAACCCTTTTTACCTACAGCAATATGTGTGACGAAATTACACGTTTTATTTAACAACGATTGCTCATCACAGACCAACCTAGAAACACGGGGAGTAAAAATCTGAAAATAGACTAAATTTTACCAGGACTAAATTTTTATGAAATAGGCCCCAGGACAGTTTTATTTTTAAACCAATTTATTGCGTAATCATGAAATGCCCATGTTCTAAAAACGAGTAACAATTTTATTTTTTATAAATCACACAATTTCACATGAAAATATCACAACATAACAAGTAAAAAGCTCACGACTGTCATCTACATATAATTATCTCTCATTTGAGCTATCAAACGTCATATTCCGTTCAGGATTACCAAAGATATAGTCCAAAATCAAAAATGCCCAATTGGGAAAAGTGCCGAAATTAAATGCACTACCCTAACTTAGTATTGTTGATTGAGTTCGGTATTTTTGCTGGCGGAGTATTAAGGGAAAATCTAACGTGGCTGCAAGAGTTGTTCCTTGGATGCCGCCCATTAAGTAACCACTCAAATCACAAGAGTCTGACGTCACATTATAAGCCAATAATATTCGATTTAATACCGAGTATTTGTTTATATACTCTCTTAACTTTTTTTGCGGTTTTTTGCCAAAAAATATGTTTTGGGGGCGGGTGTGTTTGAGAGCAGAAAAACCCATTTTTTCTCTCCTTGTGATGGGGTAATGGATTTTCCCGGGGGAAATAAAAATCTTGATAAAGCAATAGCAACAAAGGTTAAAACGTTTATTGTCCACATAATATTATACACAAAAGCTTTCGACCTGGTCGTCGGTCATCATCAGTTGTACACTAAATAAAAGTAGAATTACAAAATTATACACAATGTGACCAATAAAAAATAGACGTAAATTACATAAATTTTAAGAATATATAGAAAAACAAGAAATTTTACAATAAATAAAGATTTTAAAAGACTACGAAACTTTAGAATAAGTAAAAGAATATTAATAGCTAAATAATGATAAAAATGATAAATTATAATGAAATAAATAGCAGAAAAATACAGTAGGATAAAGAAAACATTTAATACTTAAAATTTAAAAATTTTTTTTTTTAGATAATATATAATATAATACGAAAAGAACGATTAAAATAAAAAAATAGTTAACGTTATATAATTTTGATAAAAAAAAATACAAAAAGTAGTAGAAATTTAAATAGAATTTAAAGGAAAAAAAATAATTTAAAAAAAAAACACGCAAGAAACTGCAAATAAAACTGCGCACTTAAACATACATATATGTACGACAAGACAGATAAAATGAATGGTAATTTATAAAACACACCAAAAAAAAACTCACGTACAAAAAATAAATAAAACAACCTATTACAAAAAAAAAAACAAAACAAAACCTATTAAAATAAATATAACTCAGTACTTTGAATATTTTTGTTTAAAACAGGCTTATCCCTATGTATACAAATAGATTCTTTTTTCTGTAAACAAAACTTATTATTTGCGGAAGTAATTACACAAAAGTTAGTAAAACGAGGTGAATCAACTAATTTGCCACAACTCAATACATGATCAAATATTGATGAAGATTTAGGAACAATACGTTTATTGGTTTTCAATGAAATTCCTATGTGTTCCGATATTCTAATGCCCAGGTGGGGGTAGTGCACCCGCAATAAGTGGTTTTAAACCACTACACAAAAATTAAACGACATTAGAAAGAGTTTCATAGGGATTTTACCTAAATATAAACAATCAGACAAATTTATGGATTAAAAATTACTTAAACAACCGCGGAAAAGCAAAAACAACTGGGAGCTACATGAATACGTACAAAACTGAGTCCTGGGTAAAACAATTTTTCAATTTTAAATTCTATAAAATTCTACTACTTTTTGTAATTAATTTTAATAAAATTATATAACGTTAATTATTTTTTTATTTTGTCTGTTCTTTTTTACTATATATTTTATCTAAAAAATTTTAAAATTTTAATCATTAAATGTTTTCCTTATCTTTTTGTTTTTTTTTTCTGCTATTTATTTCACAATATATTATTACTTTTTCATTTATTTATCTATATTTATTCTTTTTACTTATTCTAAATTTTTGTAGTCTTTTAAAATTTTATTTATTGAAAATTTCCTTGTTTTTAATATATTCTTAAAATTTATGTAGTTTATGTCTATTTTCTATTGGTCACATTGTGTATATTTTTTGTATTTCTACTTCTATTTAGTGTAGAACTGACGATGACTGACAATCAGGTCAAAAGCTTTTGTGTATATTATGGAAAATAAACGTTTTAACCTTTGTTGCTATTGCGTTATCAAGATTTTTATTTCCCGGGGAAGAATTTTAGATTTATATGCCATTAACTAAATAAATGGAGTAGTAAAAATTATTGGTGGTTGGTTTGTTTCTTGCGGTTTTACTGTATGTACATGAATTTTGTTAAACACATTTAAATGCACATTACAAAGAAGCCTCTGATAAAAATTAAAAATTAATTTGCAGTTTAATACAACCAAATTGTTTACAATTTTTTACAAAGTTTTTTTGCAAATTTATTTACAAAGAGCTTCGCGAAAATTACAAATAAATTACATGGGGCATTTTGATTCAATTTATTTGTAACTTTTGACATTTTTTTGGTAAAAAACCGCAAAAAAAGTTAAGAGAGTATATAAACAAATACTCGGTATTAAATCGAATATTATTGGCTTATAATGTGACGTCAGACTCTTGTGATTTGAGTGGTTACTTAATGGGCGGCATCCAAGGAACAACTCTTGCAGCCACGTTAGATTTTCCCTTAATACTCCGCCAGCAAAAATACCGAACTCAATCAACAATACTAAGTTAGGGTAGTGCATTTAATTTCGGCACTTTTCCCAATTGGGCATTTTTGATTTTGGACTATATCTTTGGTAATCCTGAACGGAATATGACGTTTGATAGCTCAAATGAGAGATAATTATATGTAGATGACAGTCGTGAGCTTTTTACTTGTTATGTTGTGATATTTTCATGTGAAATTGTGTGATTTATAAAAAATAAAATTGTTACTCGTTTTTAGAACATGGGCATTTCATGATTACGCAATAAATTGGTTTAAAAATAAAACTGTCCTGGGGCCTATTTCATAAAAATTTAGTCCTGGTAAAATTTAGTCTATTTTCAGAATTTTTACTCCCCGTGTTTCTACGTTGCGTCTGTGATGAGCAATCGTTGTTAAATAAAATCGTGTAATTTCGTCACACATATTGCTGTAGGTAAAAACGGGTTGAATTAAGTAGTCGGGTGTTAAATTGTAGTTGTAAATAGTTAAAAGACAACGTTTAAATGTGTAGGGGTCATAGCACTGCACTTAAACTCGATTAAGGGGGTCCTTTTAAAAAGTGCTGAAATTAAATGCTCTTTTTTCCCAAATTTTCTCATTTTGATACAATTTCGCATTTTAGCTGTAACTTTTTGCCAGTTACATGTTAAACAACAAGTAGATACTTAAATTAAAGAAAACTGTCTGGAGATAATGATAGGCTTTTAAATTTTTGAAAATGATGATTTTTGGACTGAGAAACAATCGATTAATCGATTGTTTGTAAAGTGCCGAAATTAAATGCAAACATTTAGTTTCGGCAATTTTCCGTTTTTTTTAAAAACTTATTTAATTAAGTAAAAAAAAACAATTTTCGTACAGTGAAACTTTTATGACAGCGTACAGTGAAACTTTTATGATGTAGGTGGCGCACAGCGCACACCCTTCATACTGCAGCAACTTGAAGGTGTAATGATGTTACAACGCGCGTTCACCATCCACTATTCACTGCCACTCGGGTGTGAAACGGCTTTAAAAAATATTTTATAGAAAAGTAACAAATACTTAAAGGAGCAATGTAAAAAATAAAGAAAAGTTTTTTAATACTAGATGGATCGGATGAAATTTTGAAAAGGTTGTAGCTTTTGTTCTAAAAAAGCTAAATACCAAATTTGAAGCAAATGGATTCAATATATAAAAAAGTTTAAATGGTGATATAGATCAATAATATCCGGCGGCCCACAGCCACTGGTATTACACGTCGGATTCAAGCCCATGTGAACAACCCCCCAAACAGGTTTTACTTGTAGTTTTGTTGATTTTGTTGGTTTTGTTAGATTTGTTACTATTATTAGTTTTATTAGTTTTATTGGTTTTGTTAGATTTGTTTACCTTGTTCATTTAGTTAACCTAGTTGACCTTGTTTACCTTGTTCATTTTGTTGACCTAGTTGACGTTGTTTTTTTCGCCTAGTTGGATTTGTTAGCCTAGTTGACCAGTTGACATTGTTGACCTAGTTGACCTTGTTTACTTTTTTTAGCCTACTTGAACGAGTTACTTTGTTGACCTAGTTAACCTTGTTTATCTTGTTCGTTTTATTGTTCGCCCCAGCGCCCAGGCAGGTTAAAAAACAGACACCGAAAAATAGCCCAGTCACAAAGCCCTATTTTAATAAATACCCCAAATATACCACAAAAATAAGCGATTCGTTCTTAGAAACAGTAACGCGAAAAAAGCAAATAAATTTTATTTCTTAATAACACACACATTTGATTTTCTTTAACTTACAATTGCAAAATAATCCTCATTCAGCACTATAGTTTGAAACAGATAAAATCTAACTTAACATAAAAATCATCCAATATATTCCAGAAATAAGCGAATTGTTATTAAAAACAATAACGAAAAAAGCAATAAGTTTTAATTCTTAATATCAAATGGGTATTCTTCCTCAAACCTACAATTTCCCTTATTTGAAACAGATAACATCTAACTTAACACAATTAACATAAAAGAACAAACATGGATATACACAGTTAACCCATTGGGATTTTTTGTTCAAAAAGTGCTACATATCCACAGAACGTATTCCGGGATTATTTGTTTAAAAAAAGCTTCATATCCGCAAAAAGGTATTCCGCCTCACTGCTGGTTTCTGTTAAACTCCGCAGTCCTTCTTGTTCGAACGCGGAGTTTAACACAGAGCAGCGGTGACGCTAAATAAATTCTGCATATATGCAGAGGAAAAAATCTTAAAGGGTTAACATAGCTTTACAATCATGAATCAAATGAATCAGAAAAATTAAAAAGTTTTGATTATCAATCCAAAACATAGATAATTTTTTTTTGAAAAATTTTAAAATTCAAATAAATTTTAAAATTTAAATAAAACTCAAAAGTCCTTTAATTGGAAAGAAAACTTATTACAGAAGCTGTGTTAGATTCTGTCCCAATATAAAAAATAAATAATTTTAAACGCATGGTTAACGTCAAGCGGAGTAAAATTATTATTTTACAAATATTAATTTCATATGTTCTGGAGCTAGGAGCTAAAGATTAAAGCTCCTTTTTTGGAAATCCGGAGAAACCCCACAGCACCGCTTTACTTCTATAGTAATATTTAATTTATTGTCTATACCTTTCTGATAAATTAAACACACTCCTTTTAAAATTTCTGTAAAACTGAAATGACTGCCATTGGTTGCGTGTGCACTGACTTTAACTCCTAATATTGAAGTCTTTAAATTTTCTGCTAAAGAGTTAAATTTTTTTGCAGCGCTTTATGTTAAAAAAGTGACTGCACTTTCAATAACCAAACAAATTTCCAGATGTATATAGAGGTAAGAAATTTTGATTTTAAAGTATATCATTGTCTTACATTTGATTTTTTTAAAGATATCTTGTCATATTTTTCTAAAGTTCTTTGACTTAATACTTCTAAAATTTATAATTGTCAGGATATACATAGTGTTTAAGTTATTAACCTGCGATTATTATCTCACTTTTGATAAAAGTTAAAAGAAAAAATTGTAATTTTAGTTTCTTGTACTTATTTTATGCATTTTTCCATGCTTAAAATTTTACGCAAAGCAATTTTACAAAATGACCGCGTATATGGGTAGATAGATGACATGACGATTTATCTGGCCATACGCAGTTCATTGCAAAACTTTGCGCATGGCAAAAATAACAGCCGGTGATTGAAATTAACGGAAGCTTAAAATGCGCAGTTAGTTGGGTGCGTTACAAATTGATTTTAAAGAAAATATCAGAACGTGAAAATTATTAATTTTGAGCCTTAAATAGAAGATATTTAAAGGTTATATTGTGCTTACTTCTAAATTTGATGCACTCAAACACAAAACAAAAATTAAGAAAATCACAAAAAATTAAGTTTTTGTATGAAAATGTAGATAGGGCCGAATAACAAAAATAAAAAAAACTTTTGCAAAAAACACTTTATTCAACATTAATACAGTTCCTTTTGCGCTAATTCTTTTTGTGTTTTAAAAATAAACCAATTTTTTAACATCCTAAATTGGTTACCGAAATTAAGGCCTGGCCAAATTAAGTCAGATGCTTTACAGTTTTTCGAGGCTCTATTCTGTGCTCAGCACAATAGAGCCTCGAAAGCCCGCCCTGTTTTTGTATTAATCGCTTGCAAAACTTTTAAATAATTTTAACTTTATAAATTCAATTTTATATATTTAAATCCAAATTTATATTTATTTTCAAATTTAATTTTATAAATTCTTTTTATTTTTAAGGGTTAAAGAAACAAATTGAAACACATTTAAAACCGCCTACACGTTTGTACAAATGTGCCAGACGCGTTTTTGACGTTAAATTTGACAAATAAACGGGACGAAGCTCTTGATTTCTCTCTGTTTTATATATATTGTACTCTTAACATACTCTTAAATAATATATAATTAATATAAAACTTGTAATGATATTGAAAGAAATCACATAACAATAGGTTTTTTTTTACACTCGTTTAAAGGTTTTTTAAGCGTTTTGATAAGTCCAAAAGTTTTTTTGCATGCACTCTTGTGCACACAAGAAGCTGCAGAGCTTCAAAGAATAGCTCCATAGAGAAGATCCGTTTTTTGTCGAACTCGCTCGGGAGAAACCATCGAGAAGCTTTAGAGCTCTATCCGACATTTGTTACATTTTTCATAAAAATTTAAATTGTGATGCCCTGAATTTTTTTTATAAATTTGTTAAAAATATATATCAATAGCTATTTTTATGAACTATGTTTAAGCGCAATTTAAGTTGTAATTCATAAAAATGGAAGTTACAAGGAGTTAACAAAAACTCCGTAAATTTATCCAAGTGCAAACTAATTTTTGCAAGTGGAGAAAATGATGGAACAGGACAAAAAGAGTACGAAACTACTAAATAAAAACAAAATGCCTTTTCGCTAATTAAAAAATATATTTTGAATAAAAAACAAATTTGTAACGACTTAATTGTCTTAAAGTGCAGAAAACTACATTATTCAGTTCCTTTTTTCTTAGTTTCGGACCCTTCTGCTCAATATACTGTGTGTTCACGTCCAGTACCCTTGTGTTTTTTAATTAATTCAATGAATTGCAAAATTACTGAATGCAACGGTAAAATTAAAAACCAGCTAACGCAAAATTAAACTCAGCGTTTTTTTCTCTAAACAGGTAAAATTAAATCGGCTTTTTTTTGCTGGAGAAGGGAGAGAAGGTTGACTCGGATGCGGGTATGGAACGGCGTTTAGCCCCCGGGTCAATTCTATCTAAAAAGCCAGGGGGTCCGACCCTTTCCCCTAAGAGCCCCCCTCCCCTTGGATATGAAATTTTATTTACCCGGGGTGAATAATTCTGTTAGCTAAGCTCATCATTTTCATCTATGAATGTAATATAATAAAGTTTTTAAAAAACGATTAATCTTTTCATAGCTATATTAATTGGTTTCATGACGGCGTATACATTGATGTTACTAACCATTTAATGTTAATGTAAAATATGAGCAATTGAATTGTATTTTTCAAATCAGTTCGCATAATATCAATACTTAATTCCGCTTTTGCCCATATAGCTTATTATTACAAAGGGCTCATTGGTTTACACGGAAGACCCAGGATAACCATGGTATCTTGTTATGGTGATTTTTGCTTCACAAGTTAAGAGTCTGGCGCCCGTTACTCCACATTGCCAAGAAAAATTTTGTCAATAAAAAAGATAGGCGCTCATTTCAATTTTAGGTCGACTTGAGATAAAACTCAAAACAAACGAGCTTCCACGGTAACTCACTGGGCGAATCTCCAAACTTCAACTCCACCCAGGAATAGGATTGCCGTGGTATCTTGCAAGGGGAATTTTTCCACACCCAAGAAGTGTATGATAAGTATTTCTACACAATTTCAGCCCCTATTTTTAATAGAACACTCTTTAAATAACAACCGAACAGAATCCTGTGTATTAAAGATGGCTTGTTCAGTGGGGGTATTCATACAATTTATGATTGTGACTTTATATTACAAATTAAACAAAAAATCAACATAACAATTACTTAAAAAACTGTAAAAAAGTAGTTTGCTGCATTTAAAACTTGTTAAATAAAAATAAATATAAGACCGTTTTTTCCCTTTATACTTTCCAAAAAAAAACCCAGATAATTGATCGTTATTTTGATTTGCTTAATTCACCAAAATATGCAAAACTACATTTACTATAATGACAAGCGAATAGTTTGTCCGGTTTTCCGGGTGTTTGTAGCAGAGGCTGAGTTGTCCTCCGCTTTGTAAAATTCCAATTTTCAATTAAGTTTCCACGGTAAAAATTGTTCTCCGTTTATTCCCAAAATTCCAGCAAAAATTATGAATTAAGGATGGGTTATTTTTTGTAAAAATAGAACGTAGGCGTAAAAATTTCTCTTTTTCAGAAAAACTTCCTTTATCTCTCCTTTTTCCAATTTAAAAATCTGCTACTTAGGGTAGGCCTTATAGGCACCTTGCACTAAAACTCGCGTTATACATGAAGTATGCAATATACATAAGCGTCACCATAAACAATAATTACCGTATCTCCTCACTTATCTTTTGTGGTATGCAGATTATTTGATCAAAAGCGCGCAAAATTTCGATCGGTTGATATGCATACTATGAAAGATAGGTCAGAGATAGGGTAATTACAGTGATCATTTATGGTGAAGACTCATGTATATTGCATACTTCATATACAAACAGAGTTCCAGTGCAAGGTGCCTATAG
>JASAMX010002745.1:0-24706 GCA_030248175.1 Microlaimidae sp. YZB2_3 | reverse complement strand
GGTCGGGTCTCACACACCTTGGGGGGTCCAGCTCCTATGTTACACCTGTCTTCGACTTCCCAAACTCAGCCTAGGCTGCCACAACCTTCCCAAGCGTATCGAATTGGTGATCCTCAACCACTTTCTTCCTTCGGTAGCCCTCTTTCACAGTCCTCATCGACTTACGATACACTGTATGACGTGATAAGACACCAACAGCAGCAATCTCGTCCGACTGCTGATACTTCATCCGGTCCTTCACGTCTTCGTAGACGCAAAAGTCTTAACCCTAACTCATCTATTTGGAGGACCACTCCAGATCTTAGTAAACCTCCAACACTGCATACCAGTCGCTCTCGACGTGGTATGGTTGCTAAATTTGACCGTGTCACTCCGCGTGATTTAGGTATCCCTCTGGCTCGTAAATCTCGAACCCCTTCTCTACGTGGTGCTTTAGGCTATCGCGTACCACCTCGTGGTATGGCGGCTGTGCGAACAAGTCGTACAACCCCTAGTCCGTCACAACCTGTAACCTCCAGTGACGTAAACCGACATCACACAGAACGTCGTCATCATGTCGACACACCAAAATTAAAAACTAAAAACACTAAAACAACGTGGAAACGTATAATAAGTACTAAAATTCCAATAACTACTCCACAACCGCTACCAGCGTCCTATTACCCAGACGCTGACCGTCCGCCTCATGCGCCACGCTCTCGTAGGGACCTTGAACCCCCATCTACTCATAAGGGGTCACCTTCGGACAACGATGGGCCGTTGCCGAAGAAACAAAAAACGCACGGGTTACCTTTACGGGACCATCCCGACAAACAACTTCCACCTTTTCTAAAACCGGGAGGTCCTGCATTGGCTCCAATTTCACCACACCCGTACGACCGTCCACCGCAAGTTCAAAATCCGCCAATTGTCGACTTGACTCAACCAGACTATGACAGCCGCGTCATCGTGCCAAGAATTACTCCTTCACAATGGCGAAAACGTCCATTGTGTAAGCAAAATTTTTTCACTTTTTTGTTTCAAATATTACTTCTTGGTGTTCAAATAGTGCCGGTTGATAGTCTGAGTCTCGACATTTCTAAAAGTGTTCAAAGGTGTGTAGCAACCATTAGTGTAATATTAATGCTAATCTTTTTCTGTGTTTATATCACAAGACGCTATATGCATATACGCCTACAAACTACATGCACCCAATACAACAACATGCCATTGACTTGCATTGCACAACCACAGCATTCAATTCTCACAGCTGGCAAGTATTATAAGTGCTTAGGAACAATTGGCGCTGAAGGTCACTTCTTTCGCGCATTGTTCGACACAGGCGCTTGCGTTTCTATTTGCAATGAAGACATAGCTCTTATCCTGTCTTCAACAGTGCAGTTCGTACCTGTTAAAGCTGCTGTACAGACCTTATCCGGTTCTGTTCCTTTGTTAGCTGCTGGAAAGGTGCAGTTACAAATAGGAGGTTTACGCCTCCATGAGACAATTTATATCCAACCTGCAAGTCCCGTTCCACTTTTGCTTGGAACATCAGTTTTTCGTCAATTAGGTCACATAACATTTGATTTTCAAAAAGACGTTATTAGTCTCCCTAACGGAGCTGAATTGTCAATGGATCCAGCATTAGTATGTCCGACCAACAATATCTCTATTGTTGCTCTGGATACTACTATTATCCCTGCAAGGCATGAAAAATTATTATGGGCTCGTGTCGATGCCCCATTGCCCAATTTCGTCAATCTATTGATCGATTCTGCGTTACCTTCCTTCCTCAAAACAGGTCTTTTAGTAGCCAGAATCATGACTAAAAATCGCGAAGGTATCGTCCTTATTCAATTGTTGAATCCTACAACTTCGCCGATTACCTTGCATAAGAATACACGCATAACAGAAGCAAATGTTATGAATTCCGACTTAATTGAGGATGTCTTGATCCGTCCAGAAGATGATCCAGAACGAGATACAATTATCTTTTCTGCACAACCATCATCAAAACATGATCGTCCGACTGACTTTGATCCTGTCAAAGAAGTCAGTTTCGATAAAAGTGAACTCACTGAAAACCAAAAGATTGAGTTGGCTAAACTCATTCGTCAAAATAGTGACGTTTTTTCGTCTGGTCCTTATGACACAGGCAGAACTTCGTTGCTACGTCACGAAGTTGACGTTGGTGATAATCCTCCAGTTCGTCAGAAACCGTATAGAGTTCCCGAAAGTCAAAAGCAAATTATCTTTGATGAAATCGAAACAATGTTAGACAAAGGAGTTATCCAAGAATCAAAGAGCCCCTATGCAAGTCCTATTGTAATTGTCCGCAAAAAGGACGGAACTAATCGATTTTGCGTGGATTATAGGAATCTTAACAAAATCACCAAAAAAGATGCTTTTCCACTGCCACGAATCGATGAAGTTTTGGACGCATTACGTGGTGCTGTATACTTTTCTACCCTTGATCTCCTGTCAGGATACTGGCAAGTGGAGATGAAAGAGGAAGATAAGGAAAAAACAGCCTTTATCAGTCCTACAGGAGGACTTTATGAATTTAACGTCCTTCCGTTTGGACTTTGTAATGCACCTTCGACATTTCAAAGGCTCATGGAGCTAGTTCTTACTGGACTTCGTTGGCAATCTTGCCTAGTCTACATTGATGACATCATTGTCTTTTCTAAAACTTTTGATCATCATCTTCGAGATCTCTCTACTGTTTTTCAACGACTTCGTAGTGCACGACTTAAGTTAAAGCCGAAAAAGTGTACTTTTGGTAGTAAATCCGTTGAGTTCTTAGGACACATCGTTAGTAAAGATGGTGCAAAACCTAACCCTGACAAGATAGCTTGCGTGAAAAATTTCCAAGTACCTCGTACACAGAAACAGGTACGCTCTTTTCACGGTCTAGCTAATTTCTACCGCCGTTTCATTAAAAATTTCGCTCATATAGCCAGTCCCCTATATGCTTTAATGGGTAAAAAGAAGCGTTTCTATTGGACACCAGAATGCCAACAGTCATTCGAAGTGCTCAAGGAAAAGCTTTGTTCCACTGATATCCTAGCCTTCCCTGATTTTTCACGTCCTTTTTTATTGGCTACAGACGCCTCTAATACTGGCATTGGTGCGGTACTCTCGCAGGAGTTTAAAGACGGTGAGCGTCCTATTGCTTACGCAAGCCGCAACTTTAGCTCTGCTGAGAGAAATTACGCCACCATTGAGCGCGAAGCATTAGCCATTGTGTGGGCTGTGAAACACTTCAAGCCCTATCTTTGGGGTCATGCATTTACCATCACTACCGATCACGCCCCTCTTAAATACATTTTCACTTCCGGTAGATGTACTTCAGAAAGGTTAAAACGTTGGGCATATCAACTTACTGAGTATAATCTCGACAAAATTGAGTATAAAACTGGAAAAAGCAACGGGAATGCTGATGCATTATCACGGATCCCTCCGCCAGATGGTGCAGAAGCAGACCCTGACCCTCTATTCCAGAACAAAGGCACACAGTGTTTGCCTGATAAAGTCGCTGCATGTGTCAATGACATTAGTGTAGGATCTACTCACTCCGAAAAGAATCCTCCTAAGTTGAATCCACCTTCCGTGGTTGGAATTCCCAACGAAAAACCAGACACAGTTCCTTTCGTCTTTTCAAATGACATTGCCGATAACGATACCCTTGAGTTAATCAATGAGCAAAAATTGGATCCCCAATTTCGAGATATTTATAAATATCTAGCTGATCAAGTACTTCCCAAAGCGAGAGCTCAACAAAAGAAAGTTATTCACTGGTCAAAAAGATACTTTCTTCGGAATGGTGTTCTCATGCATTCCTTGAATCAGAAACGACGCCGTAGTCCACAATTTGTTGGTCAAATTGTGTTACCTCAAGGAAAACGTCGTTTAGAAGCTCTTCGTTCAGCACATGACGATATTTTGTCAGCTCATCTTGGTACTCATCGCACCTTAGCTAATCTCGTTATCCGTTTTTTCTGGCCTAAAATGAGTGATGATGTAAAGCATTACGTCAAATCTTGTGACGTTTGTCAAAAACGTAAGTCCGATAGCCAAGCGGCTCGACCGAAGATGGTGCCTATCACCGTAGGTAACATTTTTGATCGTATCGCTATGGATATCCTTGGGGTCTGGGGGTGTTCCTCCAGCCGCTGGAGGTGAAATTTTTTGATTTAGAATTAAAAATGAGCAAAATTGGGGCTTAAAAATACCTATTTACATTAAATTCAAGACAGATTATCAATCAGGCAGAATCCAATCCTTTTTTAGCATACCCCAAGAAAGGAAGTAGGGAGAAGCAGGGGTCATGATGGAGTTACCTTACCTTTTACTACCTCCCCCACCCCTGGACCCACCTCCTCCTTCCTTCTTATTTTTACCCCGACCAACCCAGAAAAAGGGGGGAGGCCCCCTGGCACAGGGCCTGGATCCAGGTATTTGTTTCAACTTTAGTCAGGGGCATAACCAGGATTTCGGAAGGGGGGTTGCACTCCATACAAATTTTGTGAAAGGGAGGGTTGTAGGGGGTTGTACTCCAAATTTTCAAAATACCGTAAAAAAACATTAAAAAAGGGAAATTTTTTTTCGTTTTACGCTAAGTGACTCTTTTTCCTGTTATTTGCATTGTTTTTTAAGTTAAACTTGAAAATTTTTAGGTTTAAAAACGTATAACATTTAAAATCGTACGACAGCACAAAAAAATGTCAAAAATTGTCTTTGAAATTCATTAAAAACATCATCACTTAAAAGTTGTAAAAAGGTATATAAATGTCGGGCGCTGAGCGGAACGAAGCGCGAGAAAAATTTTTTAGATTGTTTTTTTGGACCCCCAAATTTTTAACTCCGCCAGCCCAAAAGGAGGGATTACAACCCCCATAAGCCCCCCTGGCTACGCCCTTGACTTTAGTGAATGATATTTCGTCGTTACTACGGCAAAATGAGCCACTGTCATTAGAAAATACACGTGACTGTGACTCATTCTGTAGTTAATAGTGTCCTATTTTAAATTTAAAATTAGTCACAGACACACATATTTTATGCAAACTGTGGCTCATTTTGCCGTAGTAACAACGATTTGTTCATTGTTTGATACGTTTTGTAATGTGTGCTTTTTTGGGTAGTGAGTGACACAAAATGTTTTGAAAACATAATATTCTTAGAAGCCGTTCCAGCAGTACTAACTAGTACTAAGTTCCAGCAGGGTAACTGACTTAATTTCGGCCACTTTTTTAATTTTTTGTATAAGTTTTTTCTGGTTTTTTCAATCGAACTAAAATTTGGTCTTAAAATCAAACGATAGCTATTTTTGTTATTCGAATGCAAAATTTTAAAATTTCTGTTACACTTAAGGATCAGTGGAGGTTTAAAGTTTTCTTTTTATAGTGTCCGAAATTAAGGCGCGAGCCATTAACTTCGCCACCTCGAAAAAACTGGCTATAACTATTGCCAAAACGAACAAGAAAAATTTTTAAAGGTTGCAAATTCATCTTAGGTATTGTTCTTGGTACATACATGTATAACTTAATTTTTCCCGTTTGAAAACTTTAATAGTTATTAGCAAGACTTAAAATAAAAAACAAGTTTTAATAACATGTGTTTTTTGTTTAATTTATACTTTTGGCTTAAAAAAACGTCAAAAAAATTCAAATGAGCAAAAAAAAATCTTTATAAATACGGTAGTACGATGATATTTAGAAACAGAAAAAAATGGCAGGTTCTTTCACCTAAATTTTAGGGTGGCCGAAATTAACGGAATCTTAAAATGCGCAGTTAGTTAAACGCATTGCTAAGTGATTTTGAAGAAAATATCAAAACATAAAAATTAACAATTTTGAGCTATAAATAAAAGATATTTTAAGGTTATATAGTGCTTCGTTCTAAGTTTGATGCAGTTTAAACACAAAGCAAAAATAAGAAAATCACAAAAAAATTCACTTTTTGTATGAAAATGTTGATAATGCAGAATAACAAAAATAAAAAACTTTTGTGAAAACATTTTATTCAACATTCATCCAGTTACTTTTGCTTTAGTTTTTTTGTGTTTTAAAAATCAGCCAATTTTTTAACACCCTAAATTGGTCGTCAAAATTAAGGCCTGGCCGAAATTAAGTCATACCCTACTTATTTTGTACTAGTGCTATTATTTTAATTTTAGTTAATTAAATAAGATTTAACTCGGCTGGGACGAGGGTTTTGACGATTTTTATGCAAGAACTAAAACAAACTGTTACTAAAGATTTTTGGTGTGGGCGTAGTACTCGAGTTTCAGGTAACCGTGAAATGAAATTACTTCGATTGCTGGAGATTGGCAAACTGATTTTTAACCTAACTGACTGTTTGTGCAAAGAAATCCTCAAAATTTAACCAGCTGCTGTTTTTATTTGTTTTAACTATCTTTGCCAACCCAACTGCTGTTCTATTCATACAAACGCGAAGTACTAAATTTGGTAATGGGTCGTTAGATCCTGCGGCCGGCTAGGATTTAAAGCATAGTTAAGAAAGGGGAGGGGGCAGGGTGGGGTCCACCCCCCTAGCCTCGAAATTTTGGGATCACCCCTTAGACGAAAATCTAGGCCCCCCTCCCCCTAAATTTCCGAATTTTTTACCCCTGACCCCCTATAGAATTTGATCCCCGCTCCCCCTCGGGAAAATTTTGGGTACTTTTTTTATACTAAATTGTCTTCCAAAAACGTGAATTTTTAACACAAATTCATGTTTTTACACCCTTTTACACCAGAATATCGCTTTTCATTCAATAAAATGTAGTATTATCCTATAAAAAGAACAATTATTAAAGTTATTATGGTTTAAAACTGTTTTGCTTTGGACACCGGACCCCACCTGACCCCCCTTTAGATTTCAAAATTTTGCACCCCGGGTCGACCCCCTCCCCTTAAAAGCTAGGCGGGTTCAGACCCCCCCCTGGGAATTTGATTTACTCCGGGTAACCACCCACTCCCTCTCCCCTATTGCCTACATCCCTATCCCTATTCCTATTGAATTAAAGAAAGATTATGTGCAAAAGTAATGCTGTATAGGATCTAACGACCCCTTTTTGCGCGCTGTAGGATCTAAAGATGACAACTTGCGCGCTTTGTCATGTTTAGATCCTAGCGGCAGGATCTAACGCCTCCAAATCCTAAATTTTGCTTAAATTTAATGAATATCCAAAAAGTTTGTGCTAATTTTATATATTTTTCCTTTTATAAATTTAACGTGTAAAAATGATTTTACTAAAAAATATACAGAGTTAGAATGTGCAAAGAACTAGACAAATCAAAAGATCCTAACAAACATTTTTTTGTGAATTTAAAATTTTTTTTAAAGTAGATGCTGTATATTTGATTGTGATTGGTCATTTTTCTTTAAAAGTTAGTTTTATATTTTTTATCTCAAAAGGTAATCTCTCGGCAGAATAGGGTAGTGCATTTAATTTCGGCACTTTTTTGTTTTGTCGATGTAACTTTTCACTCTATAGCCCGATTTTCATGTTTGGTAGCTCATTTTGAAGCTTTCATGATACTGCGTTGCGTCACAAAAGTTTCACTGTACGAAATTAGTTTTTTTACTTAATTAAATCAGTTTTTAAAAAAATAGAAAATTGCCGAAATTAATTGTGTGCATTTAATTTGGGCACTTTACAATCAATCGATTGTTTCTCAGTCAAAAAATCTACATTTAAAAAAAATTAAAAGTCTATCATTATCTCCAGACAATTTTCTTTAATTTAAGCTTCCACTTGTTGTTCAATCTGTAACTGGAAACAAGTTACAGCTAAAATGCCAAATGGTATCAAAATGAGCAAAATTTGGGAAAAAAGTGCATTTAATTTCGGCACTTTTTAAAAGGACCCCCTTAATCGAGTTTAAGTGCAGTGCTATGACCCCTACACATTTCAACGTTGTTTTAACTATTTACAACTACAATTTAACACCCGACCAATTAATTCAACCCGTTTTTACCTACAGCAATGTGTGTGCCGAAATTACACTATTTTATTTTATAACGATTGCTCACCACAGACGCAGCGTAGAACCACGGGGACTAAAAATTCGGAAAATAGACTAAATTTTACCAGGACAGTTTAATTTTAAACCAATTTATTGCGTAATCATGAAATGCCCATGTTCTAAAAACGAGTAACAATTTTTTTTTTATAAATCACACAATTTCACATGAAAATATCATTACATAACAAATAAACAGCTCACGACAGTCATTCACATATAATTAGCTCTCATTTGAGCTATCAAACGTTGTATTCCGTCCAGGATTATTAAAGAAAAGTCCGAAATCAAAAATGCCCAATTTGGAAAAGTGCCGAAATTAAATGCACTACCCTATACAATACAAACCCAAAGGTTTAGAATCTCCAGGTATTTAAAGTTAAGACAGCTCCGGAGCTCCGCTAAACGATTTTAGGTTTTATAAGTTTTAATACGTGTAAGCGCATCTCTGCTTAAATTTAATTTTTAAAAAAAATAGTTTAAAAAGAAATTTTGACAAAAATAATTTGTGGCATTATTATTTATGAAAATGGAAAAAATATAGCACACCTTCGGAGTTACAGGTTGTCTCCGTAGATTTTAAAAATGAAATTCTGCTCCGGAACTCCGGGTGCAATAGCTTTCGCCATGTATAATGACTTTAGAACGATGTTCTAATGTTACGTTATTTAAGTCGAGCATAAATAGTATATAAACTCAATGTTAAAAATTAAAATTTAAAAAAATTTATAAAAATATTAAAAATATTAATTTAATTTGTTTTCTGGTAGCAAGATTTATGCTTGTAATGTATTGCTTTAATGTTTTAGTATTTATAATAAATATTATCAATAGTATTGTTTTAGCAGAAACACAAAAATAATATTTTGAATGCATCGATATAATAGCAGACCTGTGCACGGTCTGGAAATGCCCCCCGCTTTATTGGAGGATTTGCCCCCCCCCGTTTTATCCCCCCCGCCAAAAAATGAAAAAATACCCTAAAATTATGACGCCATTTTTGACCTATGATGACGCCATCATCGCGAATTTTTCGCAGTTTTTAGCCTATTTCAATGTATTTTAAGCCATTTTAGACCTATTTTTACCTTATTTTCGCTTTTTTGTCCCTTTTTTCCCTTTTCCCTTCTTTTTTTCTTTTTTTCTCCTTTTTTTCTCTTTTTTTTTCTTTCCCCCTGCTTGCCCCCCCGTTTTATTGCCCCTCCCCGTTTCAAAAAAGTTGCCCCCCCGTGCAACCCCATTTTGGAATTGCCTCCCCCCGTTTTAACCCCGGGGGGGGGGGGCAGTGCACAGGTCTGTAATAGTATGACCAAAAATGTTGTATTTTAGCTTATTAAAATTAAATTTAAAGGGGGAACTCGTTTAATTTTTATCGCTTCTTTGAAAACACAAAATACAAATCAAGTCGCAAACGCAAAATGCAAACTTGTGATTTTATATTTTTGTATTTTATATGTTTATTTTTTGTTTGTTGTATTGTAAGTATGTTACATGACTATAACCTTTGCAACATAAATAAAATAAATAAATAATGTCTTGCATCTCAGTGTCTAAAAGGGGAAGAAAGCCTACGGTACCACACCGCGGGCAGAATGATATTGAGCAGACGTCGTTACTCTAAAACAAAGAGTCACAATCAGTATAGAATCAACGTGACTCTGACTCATTTTGTTTGGATTATGGGTGTGTTAAGATATAAAAAGAGTCACAGTTGCGAGTATTTTACGACGCTTTTGACTCATTGTGTCAGAGTAACGACGGGAAGTTTTCTGAAGCTTACACTGATGCTTTCCTTCAGACTTAATTAACTTAACTTAACTTTTTAGCCTTAATTATCAGAAAGGGTTAATATTCACGCACTTTAGCGATTTGACACACTGATTAAATTTTAGTTGCAGATTGTTAGACAGATTCGAATTCTATAGGAGATTTCATTAAAATTATATAATAATAAAAGAAAAATATACGACTTCATATTTACTAGCGCAATAAAATGTGTCTTTCCCTCTGTTTATTCTTTTCACGAGGAAAAGAGAATTGTTATATTCTTTTCGGGAAAAAAATCCCGGCAAAATAATAATGGAATACTCTTTCTTGGGAAAATAATATACTAGTGATGCTGCTAACCTTTAATATCATGTCCGGAGGTCCGCTCATTTAGAGCGGAGGGAGCTCCGGAGCTTCGCCGCTTAAATGACTGATTTCAGGCGTATTTAAGCTTGAAATACATTTTAAACTACTCTGTATTTATAGGACTATTTTTATTAATTTAAATAAGTTCTGAAAAATTATTTGAAAGCTTATAGCTCGACATAATTTTAAAAAAATTAACATGGACATGTCTATGCTAGACAGTGCATTTTTACCGATGGGATTTATGGATTTTGGGACTTAAAAATTTTTGTGTGTTTTTGAATTGGTTAAAACTTATTGGTGAAAATTATCAATTAATGGAGAGCCGTAGTATAATACTTTAAAAATAATCAACATGGACATCTTTATGCTAAACAATGGTTTTTTTTTCACTAAATAGGGATGGATTCCAAAAACAAGAAGGATTGGGCTAAATGAGATATTCGAATGTAACTCTAACTCTGACTGTGGACAAGCTGTTTAGCTTATAGATCGGAAAATGTAACTGCGTGGTTAGAAAATTGGAAAATGTAACCGTGTGTGTGCGTGTGTGTGTGTGTATGTGTGTGTGTGTGTGCGTATGTGTGTGTTGTGTGTTTTATCATATTGCAGATTGAAACGTAGAATAAAGAAATTTTAAGATTATTTCACTCAGGAGTCAGGATTTTAAGGACCCTTAAAATTTCATATAGTATTCGTGATCACTTCTTATATGTTTTGCTCTGTGGGATAGGGATGGAAGTAGCTGTTAGAATTACTTTTAGCCAATTAGAGCTTGGGAAAAAATTGGAACTCCAATGGATGAAAGATCTTTCCAAGCCCTAATTAGTTTTACTGATACTACAAAGTCATACCTCTGTAAAGGTTTTAAACACTGAACAATTTCTTTTTAAATGGAAGGGTTTTGACTATCATGTTCTGTCCTTAATCGCCATGAAACAATACATCAATTTTAATTATATTCAACAGCAGGACAGCCATAAGGGACTCCGTATTTATATTAAATTACTTAATGTATTGATAGAATTTATGAGTCAAAGGATGTATGTGTCAAACGAAAACTAAAATTTTATTTTTTTTTTTTTGAAATAAAAATCAACATCGCATCTGGGCAGACAAAGAATTTTTACTAGGAAGTAGTGTTGTAAAAAGTTACTTTTACTTTTACTTAAAGTAATAAAAGTAACGGATTTTGGATTACTTTTACTTTTACTTTTACTCGACTTTTGAAATTTCAAATACTTTTACTTTTACTCTTACTCGACTTTTGAAATTTCAAATACTTTTACTTTTACTCTTACTCGGATTTTCCACTGCAAATACTTAAATTAATTTAAGTAAAGCTTAAGTAATTTCAATGGGTTGATTTCCTATGGGCTTGTTATAAAGTATGATGGCAAAAGATGGCAAAAGACAATTTTTTATGCCGCTAACACGCTAAAACCATTTATTTTGACTAAAAAACTTATTAAAATGATAATTATGCATAAATTTAGCAAAAAAACTTTAGAACGGAGCTCTGGAGCTCCAAAAACCGGTATTTTGCTCCGGTTCAAAATTACTTTTATTATAATTTTACTCTTACTTTTACTTAAAAAAATAGGTCTTACTTTTACTTTTACTTTACTTAAATAAAATTTTGACCATTACTTTTACTTTTACTTTACTTAAATTAAAAAATCACAAATTACTTTTACTCTTACTTTACTTAAATTAAAATTTTTCAATTTACTTTTACTTTTACTTAAAATAATTCAAAATCAATACTTTTTACAACACTACTAGGAAGGTACCCTCCATCAAGCAAATTGAGCTAAATAAGGTTGCATTGCAAAAGCAAAGCTTACAGTCCGGAAAATGCCATAAGGGGTTAAATGTTTGATAAACCAAAATGGACATCTCAATGTTGGACAAACCTTTTTCAACAAAACAAGTCGTCCTTATGGTAATAATTTCAAAATCAATAACAAACAAATCAAATCAAAAGCAAATAAATTATATCAATTTTATATAGGTATCCAAACAACTGTATTAACTAGCCTTGAAAAATGCTCTAAGAATGGAGCAGGAAAAAGGGGCGATTTTTCCCCGGGCGTATGTTTAGACAGAAAAGATGTGGACTAGGCTGAGATGGGCATTATGTGGACTATAGAAAATTTGCATTTGGTTTGGCCAGCTGCTCACTAAATAAAAATTTCTACCATATGATAATGATTTGTTTATACATTGATCTAATCACACAGCACTATTGCATTTTTTTCTAGTTTGATGAAATGTCAATTTAAAAAATCATACTCACAGGAATCTTTGACAAGCGCGAAATCGCCACTTTTTTAATTAGAAGGTTATATTTCTGTAAGAAACAACTATAAATTTGAAAAAGTGGCGATTTCGCGCTGTATTGCGCGTATAATTTTTGCTAATTTTTATTGCGTCTAAAAATGTTTGTTTTTCGTCCAACAAGTGCTGATTAGATCAATGTATAAACAAATCATTATCATATGGTAAAAATTTTTATTTAGTGAGCAGCTGGCCAAACCAAATGCAAATTTCCTATAGTCCACATAATGTCCATCTCAGCCTAGTCCACATTTTTTCTGTCTAAACATACGCCCGGGGAAAAATCGCCCCTTTTTTCCGCTCTATTCTTAGAGCATTTTTCAAGGCTAGTCTGCAACTTTTTTTTGAATTAAATTAAAAAATAGCCGAATAAACTATAGTTTTAGCTGCGCAATGACATATGTTAATAATCATTCCGTTGCCGAGATATACTTTTTAAAATAAAAAATAAAAAGAAGATATAAATTTAAATTACAAAATTTACCCACGTTGTTTAATTATAGTTAGTGCAGTGCAGTTGCGCTCCAGACAAAGTTTACCTACGTTTTCTAAATATAGTTGGCGCGATGCCGTGCGGTAATGATTGCAATTATAATTTTTAAAGTAAAATAATAATAATAAGATGATGAACATGAATTACAAAATTTACTCACGTTCTCTAAGTATAGTTGGCGCGGTACCGTGGGTTAAATTGCAGTGTGGCACCCCCGCACCACCGATAATTACCGGTGCGTGGCGCTCCCGCGCCACCGACGCTTTTTATTATATTTTAATAAATAAAACTTTAAATTAATTTTGTCAGCAGTAATGCAAGAATAAAAAAAGTACTCTGTTGTTTTTGCCGATTTCCGCGCGGTTGAAGCAGATGGCGCTGGGAACTGGTTCCGTTTCTGCCACCAATTAAAACCGGTCTGCTTTTTTTGTGCGGTTTCTATAGGGGATGTTGGTTGTCTGCTCTGTACAATCCTTATTGTTGCCAAAAGGCTGTTATTGTGCGGTTGGAAGTTTTTATTTGTCTATTTTTCAAATTTTTTATTTTGATCAATAAATCGATAACAACAACCTAAATCAAAAAAATGCTTCCGAAAAAAATTGCGTAATTCCTTCTTCCTTATAATGAGCCCATGTTTATTTTTGATCAATCAATAACGAATGAGGAATATCGCTTTTAAGGATGGAGCGTTGGAATAATAATAATAATAATAATACTAATAATAATAATAATAATAATAATAATAATAAGAAGAAGAAGGTTCTGAATTTCAAAATTTACCCACGTTCTCTAATAATGGTTGGCGTGGCGCCACGAGGCTAAATCGCCCCGTAGCGCTTCCGCGCCACCCATGATATACAATAAAAGTAAATTGATCCGAAAAATAAGCGAAAAAATTATTTGAAAAGGCGGGCTATTTGTATTAAAAAAGTTGCCCAATTTTTCCATATCGTCGTTATTCTGACACAATGAGCCAGATGCGTCGTAAAATAGTCGTAACTGTGACTATTTTTACATCTTAATACCCAACTAATATAAACAAAATGAGTCAGAGTCACGTTGATTTTATAGTCATTGTGACTCTTTGTGTCAGAGTAACGACGAATATAATAGGCACAGCGTCTCAAGGATTCGTGGTCTTGCGCAACTGCCCGTGAGCAAGAATTGTCATCAGGAAAGACAAGATGGTTTTGTTGTTTTGTGTTTTACATTTTTAAAGCGGTCGGTTGGAATAAGCGCAGATGAAAATTATTAAATGGATGGGAACGCATGAGCTCGACAAACATGTGCTATATGTAGGTTATCAATCGATTTTGTTATTTATAATACAGTTCTGCTTTATTTTTTATTTGTTTATATTATAATCGCGTTGAAAAGTACGTGCAGAATAATTTGTGTTAGTATTTATTATTACTTTGTTGTTTTTTTAATTTTTGAATTTCACGTGAGCTAGACTAAGATAAAAAAAGCGCGTTCACAACGGTTGAGTCACCTTAATTCCTTGGTTGAAACACAGCACAAAAATGCAGGATTCATCGTAACGATTGACCAACTAATCAACTGCACGCAATCAAGAATATATATGCATTTTTGACGCAACCCATGCTTGTTTGGATTACACGACACCGTATGCAAATTATTTCTTACGTAATATTCATCGATTATCTATTTTTTACGTCTTGTCTGAGTTTACTTAATTAGAAACATTCACAAAACATAACTGAAATGAATAAGACATGTTTAATATTATATTTGTTGCCTTTTTTTAATTTTTTAAAATAAGTTCGTAATCCTTGGAACAAAATTCCATCCGAATTGTAAACGGGGAAAAATTTTAACAAAAATTTTTGGGACAAAAATTTTTAGCCTTATTTGGCGGGTCAAGCCTGAGAACTCGAGTCAAGCTCGAGTCTGAGATTAACGAATTTTTGCGATCCGGTGTCGCGGGATATTCTGACTCCCCTAGAAACTGACAGGGGGGTCAAAATAACCCACCCTACTTCTCGGAGATTCTGACCCCTAGGTCACTTTAGCCCGCTCCTTCGTCGGGATATTTAGCCCCCCCCCCTTTCCCACCTGCCTTATCTTCCTTGGTTAACATGGGAACTCAGAGTCAAGTAAATGCAAGCTGGGATAAATGATTTATTTTTTAAAGAAGTTTATTTAATTTGTGAATTTATTGTTTTAAGATCATTTGCACCAAATTTTTTTACAGTTAAAAAAACTTACGGTTTGGTTAAATGTTTATACACACAAGATTTTTCAACACTAAATTTTAGCTACATAATTATATTTAAGGTAATAAACGATAAATTATAGGCCTTAAAAAATAATCATTTTAAAAATTAAAAAATAGAATGTTAATCTAAGTTCTGAGTCTAAAAGCAAAAATTATAACACACACTAGAAAGAACTTAAAACATAAAACGCGTTTTTTAAACGCAGAACTGAAAAAAATTTTATAAATATAAATAAATATAAAATTTTAAAAATTTTCCAAGAAATTTTCATTCAAAAACAAAAAAAAAATCAAATTTTATAAATATAAATAAATATAAAATTTTAAAAATTTTCCAAGAAATTTTCATTCAAAAACAAAAAAAATCACTGTATAGGAATTTGCATAGCTGCTTTTTTAATTCTCAAAAAGTTGTCATAACTTATGTGTTATCTTGAAAATTTTGAAATAAATCTATTTTTTAATATCTCTCAGAATTCAACCAGATTTAAAATTTAAGTTTATGGTACACTAGCGTAATATCTATAGTCTATACAAAAAAGCGTAATATCTATAGTCTATACAAAAATGATGCGGACTGGCGACGAAACTCGAACTTTGAAATGTTATATATCCATAACGGAGGTTAGAATATGTGCGGGACATATATGGGAGCATAGCTTGGACTCTTGGCTATCTTTTGAAAAGGTTAGAAAAAAAATGGTTTTCGATGACGTCATCACTACAGCCGATGCGGTGAAAAAAACCTGGTCCCAAAAAAACAAAACTTTTTAGGACGAGATAAGAAACGCCGCTTGATATCCTGTTAAAATATACTTTTCTAAGCTTTTTTTGAAAGTGTGAGTAAAATCGGCTCGCTCAAATTTTTTTATACTGTGTTGAATGCGCGCGGTTTTCGCGATTTTTTGCGAATTTTTGCCACGCTAATACACTGCCCAAATTATTTATTTTGTTTTGCTTCCTGCTCGAAGTGTGTACGATATTAATAATAATTGTTATATATTAAATGTCCGCCAATTTTTATTCCTTACTTTTAACCCAAAAATTTTTACCCCCGGTTGACCCCCCGGGGGCTAAGGGGGCCAAACACGAATGCCAAAAATTTTTTTAAAGCTTTTTTTTGAAAACCATCAAAAATATAAAATTTATCACATCTGGCGAATTTTGATATATCGTTTGTGTAAAAAAACCTAATATTGAGCTAACAATTAGCTGTCAAAAATGACGAATTTGAAATTTGGAAGGATTTCAAGCCCGTATGCTGTCAGCAACAAACCTTTCAATTAAAAGGTTTTTCAAGAATAATACATTTTAAAAGATTAGTTTTAAATTTTTTAATGTATTTTGATTTAAAATATTTGAAAATGGTCGAAATAACCCCATGAAAACGCAACATAAATTTTCGTTAAAATTCCAAAATACTTTCTTACGTCACGCAAATTTTTGTTATTACGTCATAATTAATGATTTTTATTGGCTTTTTTGCAATTAAAATGACGCAATTCAGACCAGATCGCGGATTAAAGTTTTTACACGAAAAATAGCGTTAATGTAATGGACAGTGTATTAGTGTGGCAAAAATTCGCGTAAAATCGCGAAAACCGCACGCATTCAACACATTATAAAAAAAATTTGAGCGAGCCGATTTCGCTCAAACTTTCAGAAAAAACTCAGAAAAGTATGTTTTAACAGCATACCAGGTGGCGTTTCTTATCTCCTACCAAAAATATATAACACAAGAGAATGTCCGACTGTACACTAAATTTTTGACCAAAATTTTGCGAGAAAAGTCGCACTTTGAATTCGTGTGCGACTTTTCTCGCAAAAATCCGCCATTTTCTGCTAGTTTTCCCACGCTGCGATTTTTAACACAGTGTTAGTTTTCTCGCAGTGGGGACTGCGACTTCTTTCGCACTCTATGCTGCTTTATTCGCACTGCGATTATTTTCGCACTGCGAGTCTGGCTGCACAACAAAAAAAATAAAAACAAAGCGGAGCAAAAATTTTGTGTTTAAATGAGTAAAAGTCGTTTTTTTACTTTAAGATGTTAAAACTTTTTAGTTTTAATAAAATAAAGTAACTTTCCAACGTTTTAAAATTAAATAAAACAAGTTTCAAAGTGTTTTACTCCATTGAAAATGACTACCAGCGTCTGTATTTTTTTGTTGCGCGGCCAGACTCGCAGTGCGAAAATAATCGCAGTGCGAATAAAGCAGCATAGAGCGCGAAAAAAGTCGCAGTCCCCACTGTGAGAAAACTAACACTGTGTAAAAAATCGCAGCGCGGGAAAACTTGCAGAAAATGGCGGATTTTTGCGAGAAAAGTCGCTCACGAATTCAAAAGCGCGACTTTTCTCGCAAAATTTTGGTCAAAAATTTAGTGTACAGTCGGACATTCTCTTGTGTTATATATTCTTGCTCCTACTAAGAAAAAAGTTTTGTTTTTTTGTGACCAGGTTTTTTCCCCGCATGGGCTGTAGTGATGACGTCATCGAAAAACATTTTTTGTAACCTTTTCAAAAGATAGCTAAGAGTCTAAGCTATGCTCCCATATATCCTGCACATATTCTAACCTCCGTTATGGATATAACATTTCAAAGTTCGAGTTTTGTCGCCAGTCCGCATCATTTTTGTATGGACTTTAATAGCAGTTTGGAAAAATAATTTATTTTAAAAACTGTTGTATAAGAACGCATTCATTTTAACCAAGCAGTTTTCTTGTTAATAATTCATTAACCGATAGGAATTATTATTTGGTGCTATACTATTTTTTTCATAGTGTGATCTGAAACACATGATTAGTATTAAATAAAATGCAATAAAAAATACACCACGAATTAGTATACTGCAATTACGGCTTTAAAACATAATCACATGCCGTTGTTTATTATTTTATTTATCTCTTTTATTAGAATATAATTATTTTTATATAATATTTAGATATTTATTTTTTAGAAAAACTATTTAGAAAAACTATATTGTTAAAAATATATTGACATTCATTTCAAAAAAAACACAATTTAAGTATATCAAAAAACATCTCAAACACTCAAAACACATTTATAAGCGAAACAAAACATTATTTTTTGTTCATTACGCACAAAAATTTGTTGGAAATAAAAGTTTTACAAACTTAACCCGTTCCCGTGAAGGCCTTTTCCCCCGCTACAACCGTGAAACCTTCATACGACAAAGGTAAAACCTTCGTCTCACGGTGGTCGTATTTTTGTATGACAAATGTCGTACGTAAACCTTACCGCGGTAAGAACATCTTTGCATGACCTAGGTTTTACTTCCGTCATACATAATTTATTATTAATTTTTTGTGCGCGAATAGTGCCCAGTGAACGAGTAAATTGAATTGGTTAAAGCTGTACGGTAGCAATATGCAAATTTTACAATATGAAATATCCTATGTAATACAGTGTGTCCGTAACAAAAATCTGCATATTGCCACCGTACCGTTTTAACCATTTCAATTCGCTTGCTCACTGGGCACTATTTACGCACAAAAAATTATGTAAGACGGAAGTATGACATAGGTTGACGAACGTTTCACGGTTGTTAACCCAGGAAAAGGCAATTACAGGAACGGGTTAAATATGCAAATTTTTGCTTGATTCACAATAAACGTCAACAATAGGCGAAACAATTTTTGTTGGATTCACAGTTAACGTCAACAATGGCAGGCGGAATATCACGAGGGGAGTCACTTTAGCCCGGGATATTTTGACCGGGGGTCACTCTAGCCCGGGGAATCGAAATATTCTACGACACCGGGATTCTAAATTTTTTATTTACAATAACTAAAGATAAATTCTATCAGGGTGAAAATAGATGAGTGGTAAAGTAACCACTCGTTTTTTGAGAAAATATCACGTGCAGAGAAACACATGACGCAACTAAATAATAATTGGTTACATAACCGCTGAAAACTTTTTTTTAATTTTTCTCGCTCACGGGTTTATTGTTTATTTCTTCCTGGTGGAGAGCGGTTACGCCCTTAATTTCAGCCTGGAAGATTTTAGCTTTACAGTAACAATAAGTTAAAATCGGGTCGCGGACTGAACCGGGCTATTTAAATTTTCGGAATTTAATCATATTTGACTCTAGTGTAAAGCCTCTTTTTTAAAGAATTTTTCCCAGTTTATTTAAAAAAAATTTTTAAATTTTTTATTATCAATTTTTTGTTTTTAATGTTTTTTGTGTGTAAATACTGTAGGTTAGGTAGATAAAGTTTCTAACTAACTTACATCACAAAATAAATATATTTATTTTTAACATATAATTTTGTTTCAGAAAAATTCTTTGAATGCCTCAAATTTAATTCTTTATTATGGACTTTTCTACATACTGCCTATGATGTTCTTACTTTTTAACTGCTCAAAAAAGAAAGGTAATCTATTTTTTTAATATACTAATGTTCGCACGAAAATTTCTACTAGACCTACTTCATAAAAAAAATTTTAATTTTCAATTATTTAAATCGTCCTTATTTTATTATCCCTTTGGTATTCAATATGCAACATTAATAATACATTTAATTAAAAATCCAAAAGAAAAAAATGCGTTTATTAGTTTACAATTACAAGAAATTTTTATGAACGAAACTCAAATGTTAACATGTTTAGTGATCGCCTTTTATATCCGGTTGCTACGGTGAAATCTTTAATCGTCGTTACTCTGACACAAAGAGTCACAATCAGTTTAAAATCAACGTGACTCTGACTGATTTTGTTTAGATTATGTGTGTGGTAAGAGATAAAATGAGTCACAGTTACAAGTATTATACTACGCTTCTGACTCATTTTGACAGAGTAACGACGTAATCTAAAACGGTTGTGGCATCTTTGTCTGACTATTGCAGTGCGTGATTTGACCGCACTGCACTGTGCGTGCAGTGCGTGTCCGACTATTCCAGTCCACGCAATTATCGCGCAGAACTTACATATTTTTTTTCTTTTTATAATATATTGTTTGCTCTTTTTCTTAAACCAATAAAAAGGTTTTCGAAATTTTTTTAAAAATAAATTCAATAAATTATGTATTTATTATAGGGTAGTGCATTTAATTTCGGAACTTTTTTGTTTTGCCGATGTAACTTTTCACTCTATAGCCCGATTTTCATGTTTGGTAGCTCATTTTGAAGCTTTCATGATACTGCGTTGCGTCACAAAAGTTTCACTGTACGAAATTAGTTTTTTTACTTAATTAAATCAGTTTTTAAAAAAATAGAAAATTGCCGAAATTAATTGTGCGCATTTAATTTCGGCACTTTACAAACAATCAATTGTATCTCAGTCAAAAATCATCATTTTTCAAAAATTTAAAAGCCTATCATTATCTCCAGACAGTTTTCTTTAATTTAAGCTTCTATTTGTTGTTCAACGTGTAACTGGCAAAAAGTTACAGCTAAAATGCCAAATGGTATCAAAATGAGCAAAATTTGGGAAAAAGTGCATTTAATTTGGGCACTTTTTAAAAATACCCCTTTAATGGTGTTGTTTGGTGTGGGGTTTTTGTTTGTTTTTTTGTTGGTTTTTTTTTTGTGTGGGGGGGGGGCGCGCGCCCCTTCTCGAGTTTAAGTGCAGTGCTATGACCCCTACACATTTACACGTTGTCTTTTAACTATTTACAACTACAATTTAACACCCGACCACTTAATTCAACCCGTTTTTACTTACAGCAATATGTGTGCCGAAATTACACTATTTTATTTTATAACGATTGCTCACCACAGACGCAACGTAGAACCACGGGGACTAAAAATTCGGAAAATAAACTAAATTTTACCAGGACAGTTTAATTTTTAAACCAATTTATTGCGTAATCATGAAATGCCCATGTTCTAAAAACGAGTAACAATTTTATTTTTTATAAATCACACAATTTCACATGAAAATATCATAACATAACAAATAAAAAGCTCACGACAGTCACCTACATATAATTAGCTCTCATTTGGGCTATCAAACGTCGTATTCCGTCCAGCATTATCAAAGATAAAGTCCAAAATCAAAAATGCCCAATTTGGAAAAGTGCCGAAATTAAATGCACTACCCTATATTTTAAGAGGTTTGTCCTTCAGATTCTATTCTCCTATTGTTATGACATAATTAGATTATGTTATTATTTTTATGTCGTTATGTCATTATTTTTATAATTGCTTAGAAATTAATAACATTTTAGTAGATTCGAATCCCGCAATCAAGCAACATAAAGTAGCTCAATCTTTATCTTATACGGTAAGTTTCATATTTTTTTATCTTTTCGTAGGTTTTTTTAAATATTGTTTAACAAAACCCAAGCTCGGTGAGTTTGTCAATTAAACATAAATTATCTTTGTCAATTTCGAATATTATAATTGTTTTTAAAATACATTTCCATTATTCGATGTTCCAAAAAATGTTTTGATTCTTCAACTAAAAACAACAATTTAACTAAATAATTACACCCCGATAAATATTTACCTAAATATTTTATTAAACAAAAACATTAAATGGGCTAAATGGCGACGTCCAGATATACAAAACCAAATAACTATATAATATAAAGTGTGTTAAATATGATTTAAACTAGAAAAAATTTCGAGCGAGCATATCTCACTAACGGTACGGTTGACTCAGACGATTATTGTATCATTGTATATAGCTAGGGTTAAACGCTATATTGTATTGTATTGTATTTTATTTCGTTTAAGCAGGGACACACATAAGCAATAGACACATTGCACTGATTTTGTATGCACCACGAAACAGAAGACTAAATATGAAATACAATAAACCAAAAAGTCAGCCCAACAACCGCTTTTGTCCCATTAGGACTCGCGACTCCCATGGAAGATAAGCGATCGGCACCCTAAAACAAATTGGACGAAGTATTACAAGATTTGCAAAAAATAAATACATATAAACATAATAATTAAGGAATATTATATAAAGAAAAAAAAGCTATATCACATTATAAAAAAGAATATTTACAAAAAGATCATGCAAAAAGTTACAATCACGCATGCGAGAATAAAATAGTTTTTTGTTAAGTTCACACAAATCTGTATTTACACTATTCCAAAGTCTAATACATTGCTTGAAAGCAGAAAAGTTTGATCGATTCAGAGTCTTATTAGGAAGTTCATATTTATGACGATTATTTTGCAGACGTTAAGATCTTCTGAGATTATGGGTTGCAGTCAAATAGAAATAGTTATGTGGCGAAATTCGAAACTCATGGTGATAAGAATAAATGAACCTTGTTCGATAACTTGCTGTAGTTAATCCTATAGAAGGAATTCCACTTAGATGTTGTAGCTGTTCATATGAATTGACATTGTTTTTGAAAATCATTTAGAGTCCAGATTTAAGTGCTTTATCTAACAAAAGTCTGTCTTTTTGGAACACTGGGTAATAAATTACAAGTCCATATGCCATTGATGAAAAGATTGTACTAAAAAATATTTGTTTAAAAATTCTAGACCTAACATTTTTGCCTAACAGTTTAGCTAAGGCACCAGTAGATTTACGTAATGCCACACTTTTAATTTCCACATGTTTGCTCCAAGACAAACGCTCATCTACAGTCAATCCCAGATATTTATAATTTTTAACTCTCTCAATTATACGATTGCTAAGCTTTAGATCAACGTTTAAAAATATATGCTAATGCTATATGCTAATAAGTCTTCCGTATTAATTAATTGTACTGTTAAGAGAAATATGCTCACCTTAAAAATTTTTTTAGTCTGAAAAATTTTTGAACATACAATAGGATTTGGTAAAAAAGCCAAAAATTGGCGATTTAACAGGGAATAAAAGACTAAAGTCTGCATTTTTCATTCGCTTTACGTCGTCGACTTCGACTGACGTGCTGCATCGCACCATCACCCGCTAATTTTACATTATTACTCGTCTTTATATTATAATCTATTTTCGTCATATTTTTAAAATATAATTACAAGAATATATATCACGACGGTTGAGTTTGTCGAATTACAAAGTATTTTGTTCATAAGCTAATATGTTTGTTGTAGCACTCCCGTTGTGTTGATCTTTAAAAAATACTACGCAAGTTTTAAAGGGAAATCAGCAGGTTATAGCTGTGACACATACGCAGTATGTGAAAGTACAAGTGTAAAAACTTAAAGTACAAGCGTTAATAAAGGCGATTATCTTTCCCCTTCCTTTGTCCGGCGTATGGTGTAAAGGATAGCACGTCGGAGTCGACTTTGGAGGTTACAGGTTCAATTCCTGTATGGGCCAAATTTTTCAATAAATTTGTCTGTTTAAATTTTTCAGCGCCTGCTTATTTTCGCTTCTACTTTGGGTCGTCACATATTTGCTGTGACGACCCTTAACTGGGGGATAACTGGGACCCATAACCATAAAAAGAGATTTAGCAGACAGAGAAAAATGCCCCTAGCGAGATTAAAACCGGGATCTTCTTTTCTTGAGTTCCAGGCCTGTTCTTCTCAGACCGGTGTGCTATACCACTGCACCATACGGTTTGGTTGTGATTTACTTTACAGCGTGTCTTATGCTCGCCAATGGCTCCCTATCATAAGAGTACGCACGAAACAGTACTGGAACAAAAGAGTACGACACAAAAGAGTACGGACACAAAAGAGTACTGAAACATTGCGTGCAGCATATATCAGATTTTAGTGATTCAAATGGAAATTTTCATATTTAAGAAATGAGTACACGCATATTAAAGTATAATTTTTGGTCTGTGGTAGTGTTGGTAAGTATTTTTGTTCCATTTATTTTTTTGTTGTTGTTAGGTAATGTGTAAACAAACGTAAAGAAGTAAACAAAGAAACACACAAACGGTAAAGAAGAAAACACACAAAGGGTGTATAAAAATTATCATGTAGTAAAACATGTGCATTCCGGAGTTATCTTGATTAAAAAAATAGCTTTTTTATTTTAATCGTATGTTCTTAAATGTTAATAAAACACGTTTTGACTTTTGCTAAAAAAAAATTAATCGATTGAAATATTAATTCATATGTTTTAAAATAATTATCCAGATTTTTTGTTTTTTTAATGAAGTCGAAGCAGTTTGTTTGTTATGTTCCTGCGCTATTAAGTTATCATGTTCCGAAGAAACGATTATCTATATATAAATAGACGTAATTTGTGTGTGTGTGTGCGTGGGCGTGGGCGTGGGCGTGGGCGTGGGCGTGGGCGTGGGCGTGGGCGTGGGCGTGGGCGTGGGCGTGGGCGTGGGCGTGGGCGTGGGCGAGTGCGTGTATGTGTGTGTGCGTGTGTCTATATATAAATAGACGTAATTTGTGTGTGTGTGTGTGTGCGTGGGCGTGGGCGTGGGCGTGGGCGTGGGCGTGGGCGTGGGGGTGGGCGAGTGCGTGTATGTGTGTGTGTGTGTGTCTATATATAAATAGACGTAATTTGTGTGTGTGTTCGTGGGCGTTGGCGTGGGCGTGGGCGTGGGCGTGGGCGTGTGCGTGCGGCAGCAATACGTAACTGAACGAAGTACA
>JASAMX010002744.1:0-11926 GCA_030248175.1 Microlaimidae sp. YZB2_3 | reverse complement strand
GTCTGTCATTAATAATCAATTCAATTTATTTAGAATAACTGTCTTTTAAAAATTTTTTTCGTATACAGCACAGTTAATACCTTTTTCTCGCGGTAAAACAAACAAAGCTGCTCCCCGTAGTGCCTGGCTTGCAACGTTATCATTGTCTTTTATCATGAGATTTGTAGAATAAAATGGTAACAAGTTTTGCTCTATAAAACTGGGATGAAAACTATGCTAGCTAGCGGTTAATTGCTCCACAACGCCCCAGTACATTACACAGTTTACTGTTAACTGTCTTCCCTCTCTATGTACCAGCATAGAAGATGGGGCACCAACATATAATGCATACATGGTATGGTGGAACCCACAAAAAAATGTTAAATAAAACTTAGCATGTAAAAAAAGGTTTGCTTTTTTTGTTTAAATTTTTAATTATATATTTGGTAGGTATGTTTTTGTGTTTATGTTTATTAGTACGTAATTACAACGTGGTTGTCGTCACCTCAATGACTTGTTAACTTTTGAATTTTTCCTTTGGTCAAGTTTGACAAAGTTGGTGTCCAACATATTCAAAAGATAAGATAAGTTGTGCAATATTAAGATGATTTAAAAAAAAACTCATCAATTATTTGTATATAAACGAACAACACGGTGGTATTATTAGAATTTCAGATTTTATTGACTGTTATCTGTTCTTTGTAATTGGGATTGCAAAATACTAATAACAGGAAATAAATTATCAAATTCTGATAACACCACTGTGTTTTTTCGTTTAAATACAAATAAAATGATAAGACTTTAACACAGTTTATTAATCGATTTTATAGATTTAGTTTATTGACGCATCCCCTTTGAAATGAAATGAAAATAATTTTATTGTATAGGAACTAAATGCATAGATATACATTGATCACTTAAATACAATAATAAAGTATAATTACATCATATGTTACTAAACAAAAACGAAAAAAAGTAACTATAGCAAAAATAATAGATAAAGTTTTAAAACACCAGGTTCACAGGTTAGTAAACTTTTCAAAATACAGAAAAATCTAAACCCTTGAGTTTTTTACAAAAAATATTATATTTTTTTGAAGTAACCATGTCATTGGTTAGTGAGTTCCAAACTGAGCAAACACGAATGCTGAAAAAGTATTTTCTACAATCAATTCTAGGATTTTCATGTGTGATAAGTTTGTGATAACTGACAGTTACCTCGAGTTGTACTATTTTTTGCTAAACAAAAAAATCATTGTAATCAATATCTGTTAATCCATTTAATAGTTTAAAACACATTCTTAAATTAAAAATTATATGGCGATGCTCTAAACTTTGCAGGTTAAGATATTTTAGCCTTTCAAAATAAGCAACCATTGGTAATTTCAGTCTTTTAAAAATTTTCCATGTAAATATTTTCTGTACTTTTTCAATGCAAAATATTTTTTTAGATAAATAAGGGGACCCGACGATAGTTTCATACTCGATAATTGGCCTTACAAAAACAGTGTAAGCTTTGAGAAACATACCTAAATTTCTAGAGCAAAAACGCGGAAAATAAGGCTTAAATGAGAAAGAGCTGTTTTTGTTTTATTAAGACAATAGTTTGAATTTTTAAGATCGTCAAATAAAAGGAAACCTAGATTTTTTACATATAAACTTTTATTTAACTCTTGATCATTAAGGGTATATTCATGTCTGGGATTATTGTGCCCAATATGTAGAACACAACATTTATCTAACGCTATATCCATTTACCACATTGAACACCAATTAGTAAATGGCTTTTTGGAGATTGCAAAGTCATCAGTGGAATTTTTTTGTTTATATATGTGATAAAATTTGGTGTCATCCGCATAGCATTTAATAGAGCGGCTTGGCAAGATACACTCAGGCATATAATTAATAAAGAGCAAAAATAAAAGGGGGCCAAGACAGCTTCTCTGTGGAACTCCACTGATAACGGGCAAATATGGCGAAAAACTATTGTCTATAATAACACATTGCCAACGATTAGTAAGGAAATTTTTTAACCAATTTAATAACTCAAAGCCACTACCATAACCTTTAAGCTTAATAAGTAACTTGTTATGAGACACTTTATCAAAGGCTTTTTGAAAATAAAATTAAATTGTGTCAACAAGTTTAACAAGCGGTTGTCTATGTTTTTTACTCATGTTTATTTGTTAACACCCGTTATATACAAATTATTTCCGTTTCTTCCCGAGACCTTTGTGTACATTAAATTAATCGTCGTCATTTTTCAGAGCCAGTTTTTTCTAGGTGGCCAAAGTTAATGGCTCGCGCCTTAATTTCGGTCATTATAAAAAAGTTTAAACCTCCACTGATCTTGAAGTGTAACAGAAATTTAAAAATTTTGGAAGAAATTACTGAAATAACAAAAATAGCTATCGTTCGATTTTTAGACCAAATTTTGAGTTGATTGAAAAAATCAGAGAAACTTATCCAAAAAAAATAAAAAAGGTGGTCGAAATTAAGTCAGCTACCCTATATTTGGAAAAAATTTCCACAATGAGAAAAACAAGTTTGTGGCGGATAGCGTTGAGCAGTTTAGGTCAACTAAATTAACAATATTAATTCATATCTTAAGTAGTCACTACACTCGCGTTCAATCATGGTTCCATTTCAATTTAAAACATTTTTAAAATATATTAATGTATGCGCTGTAATCAAATTACAGTAGCCCGCGCCTGTCGCCGCGCGTGTCAAAACAGTCCCTTATAACAGTGCGTGCGCTCCACGCGGTGCATGGGCCCAATGGGTTTTGTAATTATTGTCTTGCGCTTTATACTTGGAAACCAGTCGTTACCCAACTGAATGGAACCCTCGTTGGCAGTCCCTGCATAGGTATTTATAATTTATTACCTTTATTTTATCCGATAATTTTCCCATTTGAGATGCCAACCGCTATAGTTGGTCTTGACCAACTTAGGTAAGGAAAGTGTGTTAAGTGGAGAGTTCGCAGGGCTGTCTGTGAACTCTCCTTGAGATAAGGCGGCTTTTTCGAAAGTGAATTGGTGGAGTGGCTACGATCGTGGGTACAGGTATTTTAATAAGGAATTTTGCACAAACTTGTACGTAATTTTTAAATTAAGTTAAATAGGTTACATAAAACCCTCAGTGGCGTGTCGTCAAGGACAACCACTGGTTTCGTAAAAATATCGTTTTATTTTTCAATCGGTAAATTTCTAAAAACTTAATTATTTAAAACTAATTCAAATTTAAGCCTCTAACTGAATCAATCAAAAATAGAATTTTAAAAACTTATAAATTCTTGTAATTTTTCTTTAAATGTAATTTGTGTTTTTAATCACTAAAACGGGTTTTTAAAAGGCTAAAAGTCATAGCCTTAGCGTTTCTAAACGCCTAAAAATAGCCTTTCCTTTTTGTTAAAACAAATTGCTCAAGTTGCTCAATGTGCGCAAAAAGTAATCTATTCTTTTGTTCGCCGCAACGCGGTCTGTTGCGCTCGTAGTAATCGCTCATAAATAAACGTTTTGTGTAATCTGTTGTGTAACCTATTTATCTCCGCAAGTAATTCAATCTGCCAACGCAGTATTTCATTCACAAAGTACGTAACCAAGGCATTTATTTCGTCTAAACAAATAAGTCATAAAATTACACTTAAATTCATGCAGTATAGTCCCGCACGACACATAGAAACCACGGAACCCAAACCACTGGCCAAACCCTCTCTTTTCCCCTCATCGAAACACTAAAATTACACTAATAATTTTAATGTTTCGTTGAAATCTAATCCCCACGTCAAAACTCTCCTCTGTACTTTATGCAGTTCGTTTTCTAGTTTGGTGGCTTCATATTTTCCAAGCACACCCTAACTTTTTGAAAACCCAAGCGAAGCTTGGGTCGGTTAACCTATTCATTTCCAAACCCGTTGTTCCAAGGTTTCACCCATCTCATAAATTCGGTAAGGCCACCGAGCTCAGTGAAAAAATTGAGCTTACAACTCTTTGCTGGAAACCCTAACTTTTTGTAGAAGTCTGACTCCATCAGACCTCTCAAATAACGTTCTTAAATTGCACTGGTATTTTTAATGTTCCATACCAGTCCCTTACCTTCCCCTCTTTGAATTGCAGTCAAGTTCTGTACTTCATTTTCACTTTGAACTGCAACATTTTGAAGGGAGCAAAAACCACTTTTGCTCTTATTTTTATGACCCAACACGGTAATGTTTCACTAAAATAATTACTGACCAATGGTATTTACCTAAATTGGACTTGCTGGATTTACTTCCGTCTTTCCCCTACATATGGCATTTCGTATATCGGATCGTCAGCAGTTTGAGGAAACTTTTTGAAAAGGAATTCGCAAAAAATTCCTCCCCTTCTCAACCCGTCCTACAGTAACCCTACTCCGTGAACCGACTTGACCCCCCGGTCAAGAGGGTGTGTCGTGTGTTCCCTCACTACGCAAGTGTAAACAATAAGGTCAAATTCTAAAAATTTACTTCTTTTTTGTATTTGTAATAACCGGCTGCAAAAAGCGAAAAAATAAAGAATGAAGGAATTTGATATTAACTTTTCATTTTTAGGAAAAATAATTCCGTTTTCACATAAAGTTTATCCCGAAATGCTCTGTCGAAACAATATGGCATAATATGTTATGGATGTAATATTTTGTTTTTTGCTTTGCTTTTCATTAAGATATTATTATCTATCATTGAAAATGGAGTTACGAATAAATGAAATTTTATATTAGATTTCAACAAAACATTAAAATTATTAGTGTAATTTTAGTGTTTCGATGAGGGGAAAAGAGAGGGTTTGGCCAGTGGTTTGGGTTCCGTGGTTTCTATGTGTCGTGTGGGACTATACTGCATGAATTTAAGTGTAATTTTATAACTTATTTGTTTAGACGAAATAAATGCCTTGTTTACGTACTTTGTGAATGAAATACTGCGTTGGCAGATTGAATTACTTGCGGAGATAAATAGGTTACACAACAGATTACACAAAACGTTTATTTATGAGCGATTACTTACGAGCGCAACAGACCGCGTTGCGGCGAACAAAAGAATAGATTACTTTTTGCGCACATTGAGCAACTTGAGCAATTTGTTTTAACAAAAAGAAAAGGCTATTTTTAGGCGTTTAGAAACGCTAAGGCTATGACTTTTAGCCTTTTAAAAACCCGTTTTAGTGATTAAAAACGCAAGTTACATTTAAAGAAAAATTACAAGAATTTATAAGTTCTTTAAAATTAATTCTATTTTTGATTGATTCAGTTAGAGGCTTAAATTTGAATTAGTTTTAAATAATTAAGTTTTTAGAAATTTACCGATTGAAAAATAAAACGATATTTTTACGAAACCAGTGGTTGTCCTTGACGACACGCCACTGAGGGTTTTATGTAACCTATTTAACTTAATTTAAAACTACGTACAATTTGTACGAGATTTGTGCAAAATTCCTTATTAAAATACCTGTACCCACGATCGTAGCCACTCCACCAATTCACTTCCGAAAATGCCGCCTTATCTCAAGGAGAGTTCACAGACAGCCCTGCGAACTCTCCACTTAACACACTTTCCTTACCTAAGTTGGTCAAGACCAACTATAGCGGTTGGCATCTCAATTGGGAAAATTATCGGATAAAATAAAGGTAATGAAATATAAATACCTATGCAGGGACTGCCAACAAGGGTTCCGTTCAAAATAGGTACCGACTGATCTCCAAGTATAAAGCGCAAACCAATAATTACGAAACCCATTGGGCCCACGCACCGCGTGGAGCGCACGCACTGTTATAAGCGACTGTTTTGACACGCGCGGCGACAGGCGCGGGCTACTGTAATTTGATTACAGCGCATACATTAATATATTTTAAAAATGTTTTAAATTGAAATGAAACCATGATTGAACGCGAGTGTAGTGACTACTTAAGATATGAATTAATATTATTAGTTTAGTTGACCTAAACTGCTCAACGCTATCCGCCACAAACTTATTTTTCTCATTGTGGAAATTTTTTCGGAATATAGGGTAGCTGACTTAATTTCGGCCAATTTTTTATTTTTTTTGGATAAGTTTCTTCTCGATTTTTTCAATCAACTCAAAATTTGGTCTCAAAAATCGAATCTTATAGCTATTTTTGTTATTTCAGTAATTTCTTCCAAAATTTTTAAATTTCTGTCTACACTTGCAAGATCAGTGGAGGTTTAAACTTTTTTATAATGACCGAAATTAAGGCGCGAGCCATTAACTTTGGCCACCTAGAAAAAACTGGCTCTGAAAAATGACGACGATTAATTTAATGTAACACAAAGGTCTCGGGAAGAAACGGAAATAATTTGTATATAACGGGTGTTAACAAATAAACATGAGTAAAAAACATAGACAACCGCTTGTTAAACTTGTTGACACAATTTAATTTTATTTTCAAAAAGCCTTTGATAAAGTGTCTCATAACAAGTTACTTATTAAGCTTAAAGGTTATGGTAGTGGCTTTGAGTTATTAAATTGGTTAAAAAATTTCCTTACTAATCGTTGGCAATGTGTTATTATAGACAATAGTTTTTCGCCATATTTGCCCGTTATCAGTGGAGTTCCACAGAGAAGCTGTCTTGGCCCCCTTTTATTTTTGCTCTTTATTAATTATATGCCTGAGTGTATCTTGCCAAGCCGCTCTATTAAATGCTATGCGGATGACACCAAATTTTATCACATATATAAACAAAAAAATTCCACTGATGACTTTGCAATCTCCAAAAAGCCATTTACTAATTGGTGTTCAATGTGGTAAATGGATATAGCGTTAGATAAATGTTGTGTTCTACATATTGGGCACAATAATCCCAGACATGAATATACCCTTAATGATCAAGAGTTAAATAAAAGTTAATATGTAAAAAATCTAGGTTTCCTTTTATTTGACGATCTTAAAAATTCAAACTATTGTCTTAATAAAACAAAAACAGCTCTTTCTCATTTAAGCCTTATTTTCCGCGTTTTTGCTCTAGAAATTTAGGTATGTTTCTGAAAGCTTACACTGTTTTTGTAAGGCCAATTATCGAGTATGAAACTATCGTCGGGTCCCCTTATTTATCTAAAAAAAATATTTTGCATTGAAAAAGTACAGAAACTATTTACATGGAAAATTTTTAAAAGACTGAAATTACCAATGGTTGCTTATTTTGAAAGGCTAAAATATCTTAACCTGCAAAGTTTAGAGCATCGCCGTATAATTTTTAATTTAAGAATGTGTTTTAAACTATTAAATGGATTAACAGATATTGATTACAATGATTTTTTTGTTTAGCAAAAAATAGTACAACTCGAGGTAACTGTCAGTTATCACAAACTTATCACACATGAAAATCCTAGAATTGATTGTAGAAAATACTTTTTCAGCATTCGTGTTTGCTCAGTTTGGAACTCACTAACCAATGACATGGTTACTTCAAAAAAATATAATATTTTTTGTAAAAAACTCAAGGGTTTAGATTTTTCTGTATTTTGAAAAGTTTACTAACCTGTGAACCTGGTGTTTTAAAACTTTATCTTTTATTTTTGCTATAGTTACTTTTTTTCGTTTTTGTTTAGTAACATATGATGTAATTATACTTTATTATTGTATTTAAGTGATCAATGTATATCTATGCATTTAGTTCCTATACAATAAAATTATTTTCATTTTATTTCAAAGGGGATGCGTCAATAAACTAAATCTATAAAATCGATTAATAAACTGTGTTAAAGTCTTATCATTTTATTTGTATTTAAACGAAAAAACACAGTGGTGTTATCAGAATTTGATAATTTATTTCCTGTTATTAGTATTTTGCAATCCCAATTACAAAGAACAGATAACAGTCAATAAAATCTGAAATTCTTATAATACCACCGTGTTGTTCGTTTATATACAAATAATTGATGAGTTTTTTTTAAATCATCTTAATATTGCACAACTTATCTTATCTTTTGAATATGTTGGACACCAACTTTGTCAAACTTGACCAAAGGAAAAATTCAAAAGTTAACAAGTCATTGAGGTGACGACAACCACCTTGTAATTACGTACTAATAAACATAAACACAAAAACTTACCTACCAAATATATAATTAAAAATTTAAACAAAAAAAGCAAACCTTTTTTTACATGCTAAGTTTTATTATACATTTTTTTGTGGGTTCCACCATACCATGTATGCATTATATGTTGGTGCCCCATCTTCTATGCTGGTACATAGAGAGGGAAGACAGTTAACAGTAAACTGTGTAATGTTCTGGGGCGTTGTGGAGCAATTAACCGCTAGCTAGCATAGTTTTCATCTCAGTTTTATAGAGCAAAACGTGTTACCTTTTTATTCTACAAATCTCATGATAAAAGTCAATGATAACGTTGCCAGCCAGGCACTACGGGGAGCAGCTTTGTTTGTTTTACCGCGAGAAAAAGGTATTAACTGTGCTGTATACGAAAAAAATTTTTAAAAGACAGTTATTCTAAATAAATTGAATTGATTATTAATGACAGACAGATAAAACTTTGTAAAGAAAAAGAAAAAAATTTGAATTAAAAATTTTGTTCATTTCCCACCTGTAAAATTATTTTTTTTTCACTATTTTAGTCCTAAACTTATAAACAAAAAATTGCAATTCACTTTAGTTTTAGCCGGGATAAAAAAAACAGTTGTATAGATTCAAAAAAAAAACAGAAAAACTCATCACTTTTTGCCGAATTTTTTTAAGAGATCCTAATTATTTATTGTATTGGTGGCACCTAAAACAAATTTTTAAAATGTAAATTTTTGGGAATCTATAGGTTTTTTTGCACAATATTATTAAAATTTGTCAGTTTTTATAGGGCCAATTGCAAATTGGTGTTTTAATTTAATTATGATATCCCTTTTAACAAAAAATAACACTAAATTTGCTCCGACACCTACATTCTACATGGTAAATTAAAAAACTGATTCGCTGATGGTTTGGCATTATAAGGAAGCTTATCATATTGCAGTATTGCACATTTTATGAATGCTTTTGCGAGCAAAACATTATTTGCAACATGTTTTTTGAGTATTTGTTAATTTTCCTTAAAAATTTTTACGGATTTTTCTATATTTTCAGGAGCGCGTTTCCAAAACGCAATCAAGTGTAAAATGCAAAAATATTATAGTCAAAATAATTTATTCCAACTGTCTGAATCAATTTAAACGTCAATTAATCTAGTTATTTTTTGTAAAAACAACCTGGCGGAATAATTAAAGAAATTACTCAATTGATTGTTGCAATCTGGCCAGAGACTAGATATTTAGCTTTTTTATCCAATAATTAAACAGCCTGTTTTCACATTTATTCCACTAGTTCTACAACATTGGACACAATTCTTGGAAATTTTTTTTTTCGCATTAAAAGTCTATTTTAATTTTTATTTAAATTTTAAGTTTTTTTTATTTTTTTTGCTTCTTAAATATTGTTTTGAACGTTTATTGGTCTTTTTTTAGACAATTTCTGCAATTTTTAAAACCGAACAAGAATTATATTTATTAAGATTAATTATATAAACTTTTCAAAATACAGAAAAATCTAAACCTTTGAGTTTTTTTACAAAAAATATTATATTTTTTTGAAGTAACCATATCATTGGTTAGTGAGTTCCAAACTGGGCAAACACGAATGCTGAAAAAGTATTTTCTACAATCAATTCTAGGATTTTCATGTGTGATAAGTTTGTGATAACTGACAGTTACCTCGAGTTGTACTATTTTTTGCTAAACAAAAAAATCATTGTAATCAATATCTGTTAATCCATTTAATAGTTTAAAACACATTCTTAAATTAAAAATTATACGGCAATACTCTAAACTTTGCAGGTTAAGATATTTTAGCATTTCAAAATAAGCAACCATTGGTAATTTCAGTCTTTTAAAAAATATTCCATGTAAATAGTTTTTGTACTTTTTCAATGCAAAATATTTTTTTAGATAAATAAGGGGACCCGACAATAGTTTCATACTCGATAATTGGCCTTACAAAAACAGTGTAAGCTTTGAAAAACATACCCAAATTTCTAGAGCAAAAACGCGGAAAATAAGGCTTAAATGAGAAAGAGCTGTTTTTGTTATATTAAGACAATAGTTTGAATTTTTAAGATCGTCAAATAAAAGAAACCTAGATCTTTTATATATAAACTTTTATTTAACTCTTGATCATTAAGGGTATATTCATGTCTGGGATTATTGTGCCCAATATGTAGAACACAACATTTATCTAACGCTATATCCATTTACCACATTGAACACCAATTAGTAAATGGCTTTATGGAGATTGCAAAGTCATCAGTGGAATTTTTTTGTTTATATATGTGATAAAATTTGGTGTCATCCGCATAGCACTTAATAGAGCGGCTTGGCAAGATACACTCAGGCATATCATTAATATAGAGCAAAAATAAAAGGGGGCCAAGACAGCTTCTCTGTGGAACTCCACTGATAACGGGCAAATATGGCGAAAAGCTATTGTCTATAATAACACATTGCCAACGATTAGTAAGGAAATTTTTTAACCAATTTAATAAATCAAAGCCACTACCATAACCTTTAATCTTAATAAGTAACTTGTTATGAGACACTTTATCAAAGGCTTTTTGAAAATCAATTAAATTGTGTCAACAAGTTTTTTGTCGCGCAAAGCTGCAGTCCAGTCATTTCAAGTTTTTAGAATTTGCAAACCAGTGGAGCGCTTTGAAAAAAAAACCGCACTGCTCTTTAGCTATAAGATTATTTTTTCTTGGGTATTTAGTTATAGTGTCTGATACAATGCTTTCCATTATGTTTCCCGGTATGCACAATAAGCTTATAAGTCTATAATTATTTATCAAACAAGTACCACCTTTTTTGTGTAAGGGTACAACTAATGCGTCTTTCCAAATTTTTGACAAAAATCCAGATAACATGGAAAGCTCAAAAAGATAAGCAAAAGGCATAGAAATTTGGTCAGAAACATTTTTTCAAAAATAAGGAGGTATATTATCAGTTTATTTTAAAAACTTTGAAGGCAATTTTTGAACTTTTTGCGCACTATATTAACTGGGAACTCAACGCCGTTAAGCCCTTTTTTTGGAGACACGCCTTGGAAAATCGGGGGGACACGCCTTGATCTGTTTTAAAAATAACACTGCCATCCTCTCATTTTTACAGAGGAATATCTGAACAGGAATTAATTTTAGACTTTTAGCAAATTTGTAAAATAATTTCATAATAGCGCTGTTTATAACTTTTTGCTCATCAATTTTAGAACAATCTAACACAACTTTATCCTAAAGTTTTGAGCACTTTTTATAAAGGATGTTTCCTATTTTTGACTTTTTTGAAAATTTGTAGAGATTTCTTTTTCGTTTACAAAATCTTTTAATTTTTTTATGTCTTTCTTTATGTCTGGCAATACACCTCAGAATTTTTTTAGCTTTAAAATGTCATATAGATCACGTCATATATGTTATGCTCCGTGGGATAGGTTGTTGGAGGAGCAGCGGCAAAACACAAAAATGGCAACTTTCTATCGCCGATCCCAAATGTGGAGTGATTCATATGGGATACTCAAACCCCGAATCTCCATTATATATTAACAACAAAAAATTAAATATTAATAATGAAGCAAGAAATTTAGGAGTTTTGGTATCTTCAAATCTGAAATCTTCAGAACACTGTGCTGCGGTTGCTAAAAAATCTTTAGCTGTAACTAACATGATTTTTCGCTACTTTCAAACCAAAAATATACAAGCTTTAATAACCGCATACTAATCATTTGTGCGCCCTATTCTCGAATGCTGTTCTCAGGTTTGGGCTCCAAGCCAACATAAAAATATCGACACAATTGAGAATGTTCAATGCTATTTTACTCGTAGAGCTATATCAATGTGTGGTGTTTATGGTGGATAGATAGATAGATAGTAAGAGGGCGGTACC
>JASAMX010002742.1:0-14575 GCA_030248175.1 Microlaimidae sp. YZB2_3 | reverse complement strand
TTATTGCTCCCATTGTACTATTTTAGTTTTACATAGAAGCGCTATCTTCGAAGTGCAAACTAATTACTGGTTTCCATTTTTCAGCATATATTTAATCTTTAGGGAATTATAAGTTAATTTTAAGTCAATCGGGCAGAATTTTGTTATTACCGACTGCCTATAGTTGTCAGTGAACTGGAATTTAAAAATAATCGGTTTTTTATCATGATATTTTGTTAGACATTTATCGCGAGCGTAAAATTGATTAAATATATCTTTTAATGGAAACTAATAATTAGTTTGCACTTAGAAGATAGCGCTTCTAAGTAAAACTAAATAGTATAATGGAAAAGATTGCTAGATATCATTTTTGTAAGATTGCAGGAAGCTTAGATTTTATATATATTTAAAATTTACCCTGAAAATATACAATTGCCAAAAAATCTAAATTTGTAACCCGAGTATATCTCGACAGCCGATACCAGATAAAATAATTTGGACGAAAATACTTAGATAAATAATTGTTTGTACCTCACATCTTAAAATTGTTATAAAATGTATCAATTAATTTGTCTTATGATGTTTCCTTAAAGGAAATCATGGGAAACCTTATTGAAAAATATTTAATACGATTCCTAAAAAAAATTCTGTTATCTAGCATAATTTTTTTTGGTAAAAAACTGTGATCGATGAATTAAAAAAACACATACACGATTGTTTCAATACATATTAGCAAAAAAAAACTCGTTCCCTTGTTTTTAAAATTGAAATCCAACTGAATAGCAAAAACGGTTTAATAGTAAAAAAAGAAAAAAATGGTATCTAATCGTATCGTTTAATGTTAATTTTGTTTTTAGCAAAAAGGTGTTTATAATTTTTCTATACGTTCTTAGTTCCAAATATCATATTCTAGATCTGCGGCCATTTAAAGAAAAGGCTGGAGTTTCACTTTTTAAAAATATTTTCTAAAGGCTTAAACGTTTGAATTTTTTTCTACGTTTTTTTAACGCATATTTTTTACAAACGTTTTATAGGGTTTCTCGACGGCTCAATGACCCCATATCGAACCCTTAAATTTTGGTTAGAAATTTATAGATACTTCTGTTTTTTCTTAATTAATTTCACTGACTATTTCAGTAAAATAGCTTAAAATTAATTACAAAATAATTTTTTACACTGTGTTAATTTAAAGAATTTATAAACATTTTTAAAAGGTTAATAATAAATTTATTATTTAGCAAATATTACTGTAGACTTTGCTCCAAGACCCACTTTTCATTTAAATTCTAAAATTTGGGGGTTGAAGCTGCGCTTGAACCAGCGACCCTTCCCTGGTTTAAGCCCTAGCTCCAAGCCCCAGTTTTTCAATTTAATTAGAAAGTGGGTCTTGGAGCAAAGTCCACAGTTATATTTGCTAAATAATAAATTTACAAAATCAAAAGCCGCTACAAAAATTCTACAGTTTAATAATATATAAAAATTATATATATAATTATATCATACTTGTTCTTAGCTTAAAGAACTATTGTTTTTACTAAATAAGAGAAAGGGTTGTTATTGTTAATCCTTACTCTAAAACCTAGTTTAGACCGAAGTGACATTTAAATATGAAGTGATAATTAAATTAAAGCCAAAATTAAATAAAAAGTTAATTAGTGCTAATATAAATTTGACAATTTACATTTGCCAAATTTTTCATATAGTCATTTCTTATTCTTAGTTGTTTGTCCTTTTTTTTGGTTTTTATAGGACACTTTCTTAAATTGTTTTTATTCTGCTCCTATGTATAATAACAAAAACAAATGCAGTATTATTCTTTAAAAAACACCAGTATAAATATATTTATAAAGGTACTAGTTGATTAGTAATATAAAAAGTTTTATAAACAATTTCTTATCTTTGTAAAAAAAAACTCAATGAAGGACCCGTCCACTCAAAGACAGATTAATAAGGTGCCATGTTAACTATTTGTTAAGTATGTTGATGATTAATTTTGATCAAAAAATCTAATATTTTATTATTATATTTGGTTTTTATGTATTATTGGTATGACGTAAATATATTTAAAAAGTAGCCGATAACTTTGTTTTAAATTTTTTAGTGTTAAATATTACTGCCTTAATTATTATTAAATTTTAAGATCTGCGAATTTTTTGCTTTAACTTGCAGCCAAAAATATAAGTCCAAGAAAATAAAAATTAAATAGTTATGCTGACTTTACCAGACCACCCGAAAATGGTTTGAATGAAGTTTAGAAGTTATTAGTTTGGTAAATACACGAATACAAATATTTTAAATATAGTTTAGCACTAATTAATTAAGCCTATGTACAGTAAGACATGGGACGTTAAGAATTTTTCAAAATACATTGCGGTTAAATCTCTTGATCTGTTGAAGACAACAAGATGAAATTATATACTGGATATAAAATTTAGAGCTAATAACTGAAAAAGTGTCCACTACAGACCAACACGCCTTTCTTTTATTGTTATTCAGCATTGAAATTTTTACCGAATTGTTTTGGCGATTCAATATAGAAAACGCCGAAGACTTCGTAAATTCTTTTAACCACATCAAGTAGTTAAGAAACCCATAACAAAAGCCTGTATTATCATAGAGGTGGCAAGTCAAGGCTGCTGGATAAAAGGATGTTTCGCCAATAACAAGCGAAAAACTAGCGGGGTTGCATAATCAGGGGGTTGAAAAACAAGGTCGAGTCGCCCATTGGCGGGTTTTTTCTCCACGTCTAACAGAGGGGAAAGGGCGGCGGAATTTGATATTATGGCAGGTGAAAACTCAAGGTGGGATCTAATTGGGATTCACCCCACGCGAACAATGCCAGTCCCATTTCCATGATAAAAGCCGAACTGAGACTCAAAAAAAGGCGCATAACTAAGGTGGGGCGCGACGCAGCAGGAGGCCCTGCAACTGTCTTGCAATTTTTCGCTTTTTACCCGTCTGGCATGTAGGGAATAGATCTGTCTTCACTCTGCGCTGCAAGGACATAATTAGATTCAAAATAAACCCGCATGTAAAAAATAATAATACAATATAAAATGTTTTAAAGCTCCTAATAAGGTTGCGTGTGTACACAATTTGAGCGTTTGCATTTAGACATTTTTTTAACCTATTTGATTTTTAAGGTTAAAAAGCGCATCTGAAACGCAAGAAAGTAGTTCAATGTTAAATTTTGCGTCTGATCCCGCTGCCAGACGCGATCCACCACGCCGCGTCTAAGCCGCCATAACAATCCCAAAGGGTTTTGTAACTGTTTTCAAGCTATTTTGTGTAAAAATTTTCTGTAAAGTTTTTGGCATAACAAAAAAACTTTTCAATGCTTTAATTTAATTTATTAAGTCTCTGAAATTCTTTAATCTGATTTTTTTTATATTTCAATTAAAAAAAAATGAATGAAACCCACTTAAAGCGTAAAGCCCGGTACATTCTTCGTCCAAACTGTCTAAAAAAAATCAAAAACTCGATTTTGGCAATCTAAAAACTTTTTTAAAGGTTTTTTAAACTTTCTTAAGCCAAAATGCCAAAAAACAAGCAAAAATTTAAAAAAAAACTGTAAAACTACCTGAAATTTAAATTTATGGGTTTTATCTTTGGACATTTTGGGTTAAGTATGAACAAGGCTTATGAGTTTGTAAAAAAATTATTTCTCTTCGGGTACCGGATCCATATTTTTGTTATGCTAGATAGGTCAATACTTGTATTTCAAACGATTGTTTTAAAAGTAATAGGCACCTTGCACTGGACTCGGTTTGTACATGAAGTATGCAATAAACATAACGAGTCACCATAATGGATAATTACCGTATCTCCTACTTATCTTTTGTAGTATGCAGATCAACCCTCGAAAGCGCGCGAAATTTCGATCGGTTGATCTGAATATTATAAAAGATAAGTAGGAGATACGATAATTATCCATTATGATCAGTGGCGTGCCCAGGATTTCATTTCGGGGGGGCGGTCTGGGGAGGGGTACATACTAACCCTGAGGGGGAGTCTGGGGGGCGGCAGCGCCCCAGAAATGGGGGTCTGGGGGGCGAGAGCCCCCCAGCGGGGTCAAGGGGCAGAGCCCCTTGTCAGGGGGGTCCGGGGGGCAGAATGCCCCCCGGGGGAGAAAATTTTTAATTTAAGGCGCTAAAATACACTAGAAATTTTAATTCCAGATGATAATTAAAACAAAATTTAAGTTTTTTTTTATTCCTATCCATTTAAAACATGTGTTTAAAACGTTAATAAAAGGTTAATAGTGTTTATAGTAGTTTTATTTAACATGTATGCCTTAACTATTGAGCGGAAAATCGATTGAAATGGAAAAACTGAGATAAATTGTCAATTTAAACTACCCGCGAAGCGGGGAAAATTTGGTTTTTTGACTATTAATATGCTTTTGGAAGGCATCAGGAAAGTTTCTGTATTAATATTTAAGAAAAAAAATTTTTCTCTTCCAAAATTCAAAAAAACGTAAGGGTCCCCCCTTACAAAAAAATCCGGCTTCGCCGGATTTCGGGGGGGGGGGGGCGGCCGCCCCCCCCCGCCCCCCCCCCCTGGGCACGCCACTGATTATGACGACACTTATGTTTATTGCATATTTTATGTATAAACAGAGTTCCAGTGCAAAGTGCCTATTGTTGTGAAATTCTGAATAATACTATAGTATAAAGTTGCAGTAACATTTTTAAAACGAATTATTTTAAAATTAATAAGAATAAGACATTAAAATATCAATATTACTTTTCAAGTTATAAAGCTATCATATGAATTATTTTTATTTTGAAGAGTTTTTTTTCCATCGAAGTTGATTACATATAAAGTTTATTTTAAAAACCGTTCAATTAATTTTTACTATTTATTTTTTTTAAATTGAGATGTAAATTATATATAATATTTTATAATTATTTATAACATTAAAAATAAAATTATTTAATAAAATCAAATCCACGTGCAAACACGTATAACTAAAGTCTCTATACAATTATCCAAATTTGCAACCTTTCTTTGCGGAATGATCTAGTAAATGCGTCAAAAATGATAAATGTTGACGGTAAGAGAAGAGAGCCATAACGCTCACATAAATTCGCAAAAAATGGTGACATTAGTTAAACCAGTTGGCTCCCGCAAAATTGTATAAATGCACGATGTTTACAAAAGTAATGAAAGTTATTTCAATTTAATCTAAACAGATAAAAATACAACAAAAAATAGTTTGTAAAATATTAAATTCTACTACAGATATAACTTAATTTTAAATATTTTCAGTATTTTATTTATGAAACAAGTTTAAAATTATTTTGCTTCATTATTTTAGTAAACGCGATATTGCTTTAATTCACAAAAGATATTTAAAAAACAACTTAAAAAGAAAAAAAATGTGTGTGTGAAAAAATATAAAAAGAATTAAATTTTAAACACAATTGACATCCAGGTTTTTAAAATTTTTTTTTTGTGAAAACAAAATAAATATTAGAATAAAAAAAGAATCAATTCCTGTTGAGGGCATAGGATGTTTGCAATGAATCTGATTTAAAAATATTCCAAACTAATACAAAAACGGATTTATTGTACTAATAAATAATAATTTGAAAGTAAAATGTTCAAAAAACTATAGACAAAAATACAGGTACAAAATTTTAAAAGAAATATTTGGCAATACCACTCTTTTTTAAGGATTCTTGTGGTTAACAAGATAGAAGTTGATATTACAAGATATTTGTGTTTTATTTTTTCAAAAAGTAAAATTAAGGGCTTTATTTTTAACCATAACTATAATGTATGGACCTGGAAACAGCGTGGAAAAGATGAAAGTATATTAACAAATTTATTTTGATTATATAAGAATAACAAATAAATTTAATGTGTAATATTTTGACAGCAATATTCATGTTAAATAATTTATAATACAATTAATTATGTTCAATTAGCTTTTGTAGAATACCCGTTTTTTTATTTAAAAAAGGGTTGGTAAAGCCTGTGGCATTTAAAGCCGAAATGGAAAACATGGAGGCAAAAATGTAAAATCGCTTAAACTTATTAAGCCAAAGCCTACACCTAACCAAAACCATTTTTTACATATGGTTTTTAACTTCTATTTCCAAGAGATACAAGATCCCAAAATTTTCTAATACGGCTCAAAGTTTTCGAAATTTCTTAACCGCTTCAAGTTCGCTCTGGCGGCTCCAAAAAGACCCCGCCCTTTAATTTGATTTCTTCGAATAATCGTCATCAAACGAATATTTTTAATTCTATGTTCTTCTGGATAATTATTTGTATTATAAATTATTTAACATGAATATTGCTGTCAAAATATTACACATTAAATTTAATTGTTATTCTTATATAATCAAAATAAATTTGTTAATATCTTTCATCTTTTCCACGCTGTTTTTTCAGGTCCATACATTATAGTTATGGTTAAAAATAAAGCCCAAACTTTTTAATTTTATTTTTTGAAAAAAATAAAACACAAATATCTTGTAATATAAAAACTACTATATTGCTTAACTACAAGATCCTTAAAAAATAGTATTGCCAAATATTTCTTTTAAAATTTTGTACTATATTTTTGTCTATAGTTTTTTGAACATTTTTTACTTTTAAATTATTATTTTTTATTTAGTTCAATAAATCCGTATTTTGTATTATTTTTGGAATATTTTTAAATCAGATTCATTGCAAACATATATTATGTACCCCCTCAACAAGGAATTGAGTCTTTTTTATTCTCAATATTTATTTTGTTTTCACAAAAAAAAAAATTTTAAAAACCTGGATGTCAATTGTGTTTAAAATTTAATTCTTTTTTTATATTTTTTCACACACACATTTTTTTTCTTTTTAAGTTGTTTTTTAAATCTTTTGTGAATTAAAGCAATATCGCGTTTACTAAAATAATGAAGCAAAATAATTTTAAACTTGTTTCATAAATAAAATACTGAAAATATTTAAAATTAAGTTATATCTTAGTAGAATTTAATATTTTACAAACTATTTTTTGTTGTATTTTTATCTGTTTAGATTAAATTGAAATAAACTTTCATTACTTTCTGTAAACATCGTGCATTTATACAATTTTGCGGGAGCCAACTGGTTTAACTAATGTCACCATTTTTTGCGAATTCATGTGAGCGTTATGGCTCTCTCTCCCTCTTACCGTCAACATTTATCATTTTTGACGCATTTACTAGATCATTCCGCAAAGAAAGGTTGCAAATTTGGATAATTGTATAGAGACTTTAGTTATACGTGTTTGCACGTGGATTTGATTTTATTAAAATAATTTTATTTTTTAATGTTATAAATAATTATAAAATATTATATATAATTTACATCTCAATTTAAAAAAAATAAATAGTAAAAATTAATTGAACGGTTTTTAAAATAAACTTTATATGTAATCAACTTCGATGGAAAAAAAACTCTTCAAAATAAAAATAATTCATATGATAGCTTTATAACTTGAAAAGTAATATTGATATTTTAATGTCTTATTCTTATTAATTTTAAAATAATTCGTTTTAAAAATGTTACTGCAACTTTATACTATAGTATTATTCAGAATTTCACAACAATAGGCACTTTGCACTGGAACTCTGTTTATACATAAAGTATGCAATATACATAAGTGTCATCATAATCAGTGGCGTGCCCAGGGGGGGGCGGGGGGGGCGGCCGCCGGCCCCCCCCCCCCCAAAACGGCGAAGCCGGATTTTTTTGTAAGGGGGGACCCTTACGTTTTTTGAATTTTGGAAGAGAAAACTTTTTTTCTTAAATATTAATACAGAAACTTTCCTGATGCCTTCCAAAAGCATATTAATAGTCAAAAAACCAAATTTTCCCCGCTTCGCGGGTAGTTTAAATTGACAATTTATCTCAGTTTTTCCATTTCAATCGATTTTCCGCTCAATAGTTAAGGCATACATGTTAAATAAAACTACTATAAACACTATTAACCTTTTATTAACGTTTTAAACACATGTTTTAAATGGATAGGAATAAAAAAAACTTAAATTTTGTTTTAATTATCATCTGGAATTAAAATTTCTAGTGTATTTTAGCGCCTTAAATTAAAAATTTTCTCGCCCGGGGGGCATTCTGCCCCCCGGACCCCCCTGACCAGGGGTTTGCCCCTTGACCCCGCTGGGGGGCTCTCGCCCCCCAGACCCCCATTTCTGGGGGGCTGCCGCCACCCAGACCCCCCTTCAGGGTTAGTATGTACCCCTCCCCAGACCGCCCCCCCGAAATGAAATCCTGGGCACGCCACTGATCATAATGGATAATTACCGTATCTCCTACTTATCTTTTATAATATTCAGATCAACCGATCGAAATTTCGCGCGCTTTCGAGGGTTGATCTGCATACTACAAAAGATAAGTAGGAGATACGGTAATTATCCATTATGGTGACTCGTTATGTTTATTGCATACTTCATGTACAAACCGAGTCCAGTGCAAGGTGCCTATTACTTTTAAAACAATCGTTTGAAATACAAGTATTGACCTATCTAGCATAACAAAAATATGTATCCGGTACCCGAAGAGAAATAATTTTTTTACAAACTCATAAGCCTTGTTCATACTTAACCCAAAATGTCCAAAGATAAAACCCATAAATTTAAATTTCAGGTAGTTTTACAGTTTTTTTTTAAATTTTTTGCTTGTTTTTTGGCATTTTGGCTTAAGAAAGTTTAAAAAATCTTTAAAAAAGTTTTTAGATTGCCAAAATCGAGTTTTTGATTTTTTTTTTAGACAGTTTGGACGAAGAATGTACCGGGCTTTACGCTTTAAGTGGGTTTCATTCATTTTTTTTTAATTGAAATATAAAAAAATCAGATTAAAGAATTTCAGAGACTTAATAAATTAAATTAAAGCATTGAAAAGTTTTTTGTTATGCCAAAAACTTTACAGAAAATTTTTACACAAAATGGCTTGAAAACAGTTACAAAACCCTTTGGGATTGTTATGGCGGCTTAGACGCGGCGTGGTGGATCGCGTCTGGCAGCGGGATCAGACGCAAAATTTAACATTGAACTACTTTCTTGCGTTTCAGATGCGCTTTTTAACCTTAAAAATCAAATAGGTTAAAAAAATGTCTAAATGCAAACGCTCAAATTGTGTACACACGCAACCTTGTTAGGAGCTTTAAAACATTTTATATTGTATTATTATTTTTTACATGCGGGTTTATTTTGAATCTAATTATGTCCTTGCAGCGCAGAGTGAAGACAGATCTATTCCCTACATGCCAGACGGGTAAAAAGCGAAAAATTGCAAGACAGTTGCAGGGCCTCCTGCTGCGTCGCGCCCCACCTTAGTTATGCGCCTTTTTTTGAGTCTCAGTTCGGCTTTTATCATGGAAATGGGACTGGCATTGTTCGCGTGGGGTGAATCCCCAATTAGATCCCACCTTGAGTTTTCACCTGCCATAATATCAAATTCCGCCGCCCTTTCCCCCTCTGTTAGACGTGGAGAAAAAACCCGCCAATGGGCGACTCGACCTTGTTTTTCAACCCCCTGATTATGCAACCCCGCTAGTTTTTCGCTTGTTATTGGCGAAACATCCTTTTATCCAGCAGCCTTGACTTGCCACCTCTATGATAATACAGGCTTTTGTTATGGGTTTCTTAACTACTTGATGTGGTTAAAAGAATTTTTACGAAGTCTTGGCGTTTTCTATATTGAATCGCCAAAACAATTCGGTAAAAATTTCAATGCTGAATAACAATAAAAGAAAGGCGTGTTGGTCTGTAGTGGACACTTTTTCAGTTATTAGCTCTAAATTTTATATCCAGTATATAATTTCATCTTGTTGTCTTCAACAGATCAAGAGATTTAACCGCAATGTATTTTGAAAAATTCTTAACGTCCCATGTCTTACTGTACATAGGCTTAATTAATTAGTGCTAAACTATATTTAAAATATTTGTATTCGTGTATTTACCAAACTAATAACTTCTAAGCTTCATTCAAACCATTTTCGGGTGGTCTGGTAAAGTCAGCATAACTATTTAATTTTTATTTTCTTGGACTTATATTTTTGGCTGCAAGTTAAAGCAAAAAATTCGCGGATCTTAAAATTTAATAATAATTAAGGCAGTAATATTTAACACTAAAAAATTTAAAACAAAGTTATCGGCTACTTTTTAAATATATTTACGTCATACCAATAATACATCAAAACCAAATATAATAATAAAATATTAGATTTTTTGATCAAAATTAATCATCAACATACTTAACAAATAGTTAACATGGCACCTTATTAATCTGTCTTTGAGTGGACGGGTCCTTCATTGAGTTTTTTTTTTACAAAGATAAGAAATTGTTTATAAAACTTTTTATATTACTAATCAACTAGTACCTTTATAAATATATTTATACCGGTGTTTTTTAAAGAATAATACTGCATTTGTTTTTGTTATTATACATAGGAGCAGAATAAAAACAATTTAAGAAAGTGCCCTATAAAAACCAAAAAAAAGGACAAACAACTAAGAATAAGAAATGACTATATGAAAAATTTGGCAAATGTAAATTGTCAAATTTATATTAGCACTAATTAACTTTTTATTTAATTTTGGCTTTAATTTAATTATCACTTCATATTTAAATGTCACTTCGGTCTAAACTAGGTTTTAGAGTAAGGATTAACAATAACAACCCTTTCTCTTATTTAGTAAAAACAATAGTTCTTTAAGCTAAGAACAAGTATGATATAATTATATATATAATTTTTATATATTATTAAACTGTAGAATTTTTGTAGCGGCTTTTGATTTTGTAAATTTATTATTTAGCAAATATAACTGTGGACTTTGCTCCAAGACCCACTTTTCTAAATAAAATGAAAAAATGGGGCTTGGAGCTGGGCTTAAACCAGGGAAGGGTCGCTGGTTCAAGCGCAGCTTCAAGCCCCAAATTTTCAATTTAATTGAAAGGTGGGTCTTGGAGCAAAGTCTACAGTAATATTTGCTAAATAATAAATTTATTATTAAACTTTTAAAAATTGTTTATAAATTCTTTAAATTAACACAGTGTAAAAAATTATTTTGTAATTAATTTTAAGCTATTTTACTGAAATAGTCAGTGAAATTAATTAAGAAAAAACAGAAGTATCTATAAATTTCTAACCAAAATTTAAGGGTACGATACGGGGTCATTGCGCCGTCAGGAAACCCTATAAAACGATTGTAAAAAATATGCGTTAAAACAACGTAGCATATAATTCAAACGTTTAAGCTTTAGTATATATTTTTAAGAAGTGAGACTCCAGCCTTTTCTTTAAATGGCCGCAGATCCAGAATATGATATTTGGAACTAAGAACATATAAAAAAATTATAAACACCTTTTTGCTAAAAATAAAATTAACATTAAACGATACGATTAGATACCATTTTTTTCTTTTTTTTTACTTACATTTAAAACTTTTTCCTTGTCAGTATTGAATTTCAATTCAAATTACGCAAAAACAAGGGAACCGAGTTTTTTTTTTGCTGTAAGTATGTATTGAAACAATCGTGTATGTGTTTTTTTAATTCATCCGTACACAGTTTTTTACCAAAAGACATTTGCTATATAACCTACAATTTTTTTAAATAGTATTAAATATTTTACAATAAGGTTTCCCATGATTTCCTTTTAAGGAAACATGATAAGACAAATTAATTGATACATTTTTAACAGCTTTAAGATGTGAGGTACATACAAAGCTGTCTATGACTTTCGTCCAAATTATTTTATCTGGTATCGGCTGTCGAGATATACTCGGTTACAGTCTTGATTTTATCGCCATTGTATATTTTTGGGTAAATTTTAATTTTACTTAAAATACTAAGCTTCCTGCAATCTTACAAAAATATATCTAGCTTTTCTTTTTACCCATTGTACTATTTTAGTTTTACATAGAAGCGCTATCTTCGAAGTGCAAACTAATTATTGGTTTCCATTTTTCAGCATATATTTAATCTTTAGGGAATTATAAGTTAATTTTAAGTCAATCGGGCAGAATTTTGTTATTACCGACTGCCTATAGTTGTCAGTGAACTGGAATTAAAAATAATCGGTTTTTTATCATGATATTTTGTTAGACATTTATTGTGAGCGTAAAATTGATTAAATAAAACTTTTTTTGTAATTTTTTGTTATAAATTTAAGAAGTTATAATCGAAGATTTATAAATCAAAGATTATGAGTTTATTTATATCTCTTTAGAAACCCTGAACTTCCTTGCCAAGAACTCTAAATTTGTTTCCAAAAAAATTAAATGTTTGGAAAATACTTAATAAATAATTGTTTGTAAAAATTTTATAAAAATCAACGTTTTGGTGTCATTTCTGACCTATTGAGCAATTTTTCATTCTGAAAAAATCTTTTCAGGATAATTTTTTTTGGAAAATTGATCGAGTTAGAAAACCGACAACAATAAACTTTATTTTAAATAAAGCCACGAATAGCAAAAACGGGAATATACAAGAAGAAAATAGACACATGTCATATGGTTTTTGATTGATGACCGCCTTGCTTTAAATCATATATAAATAAATTCTTATTGTTACAGCAAACTGTTCCACAAATGAAGAAGTAATCTCGAAATTATATGTTATATGTCAATATATATTAGGTTAATAAATGAACTATATGTAACTAACAAGTTGTTGATTTTCAGTAGCTTATTTTTTATTCTGACATACGTATGTAAGTCAAATTTTTTCCATTAGACAAAAAAACTTTCCGATTTTTTGTGATGTGTCCTACATATATATACTAATGGAAAAAAGTGGCATTTTTCAGTAATAAATTGTAACTTATTAAGAGCTTAATTTCTTATTATATAAAAAAAGTTTTTACCCGTTTTCTATGGCGCTGTTTCATAAAAGTTACGAAAATTCATTTTCTTTGTAAAAGTCCATTTTTTCTTTGTAAGCGCGATTATTCTGGTCTTTGCCAGCAGAAATTTTGCCGCGCTCACGTTCTATTGGTCAAGCGCTTGTTTTTTAAAAGATGGCGGCTAAAAGATGTTCAGGTGTACTATATCAAACACGAAGTACTGTCATTTTTGTTGAATCAATCCAGTGTATGTTTAACATTAAGGTCTTTAAAGTTACAAAGAAAAAACTGAGATTTACAAACAAGAATGGGGTTTTACAAAGAAATGAAATGTCCGTAACTTTTATGAAACATCGCCAAAATAAAATTAGCTTCCTCATACTTGCTTCATGACATCACTAGTTTATATATTCTCCCTTTCAACTTTTTTGTTTTTTTGATTTTCATCGTTGCATGCCACGATAGTAAACGCACTTGACACCTAAAATAAGAAACGCGTTAAAATTTCCAAAAATAAAGTAAAATATTTTTGATAAACTGACATTTTGGTAAGAACGCAAATAATTTTTTGTACTTTTTTTTTCACAGACATCAGTTATTTTATCTTGACTGATTTGGACGGCTTTTAGTAAAGGTCTAAAAAATGAAATTATTTACTTGCTTCTGTTTTTTTTAACACTTATAAGGTTTTTTTTGTTTTTTAACATTTTTGTTGCGCTATGTTCCGTAATGTTTAGGTTGTTAGAATTTTCTTAAATTTAAGTTTCGCAAATTTTTAACCGTAAACGCATCTAAAATAATAAATGAATATACATATAAAAAAGATGAAAGACAAACTAGACTTGGCTGGTTTACTTGTTCAATAATTTGATATAGGGGACCATGTAGTAACCAATCAAATAAAAGAAATATACATAGCGCCACTTTATATGAACGAAACTTATTTCAACCATCAAATTTTAAGGAATTTTTATTGGCCGATATAAGTGGGGTTGACTTGCTTTAGTTTGATTGTTTACTGTATGACCCCTTATTTTTATTTCCAAAACAATTAAAGCACCTACGTGTGGTTTGCTATTTGCAACATCTTTTTCTTTTTATTTACCATCAATCCTTATATTTTTGTCATTATAAAAAAATTTCATTTAAATAATTAGCCAAATGAGCTCCTGAAATTAGGAATAGCTAATTGTCGATTGTGCGGGAAGTCTGTCTTTCACGGCTGTCAGTCAACACGTCGTTCGCTTCTAAAGTGGGGGGGGGGTGAAAGGGTCTACCCTACAGCAGAATGAGTCACATTAAACATAAAACGGGAGCAACTATGCTAACTATGCATAATTTTGGATTATGAGCGATTTTGAGCCATTTTACGGTAGCAAGGCCGGGGTTTGTACCGAATCCGGCCGTATATTAAAAATAGTATCCCGTTTGACCGGAGATAGGTTTAGAGATGCGGGGTGAAAGCGAAAAACCCGCCTAAGGGTCGCAGGTAATCTATCATCCGATCCAAATCCGGAGCTCCGGGCTGATCGCACCGATCCATCACGGGATATTACAATGGCCCTGTCATAAGCGGACCCCGTGAGATCAACAGGAATAACATAATTTTAACCGTCAACCTAGCGGATAAACGCACCCGATTCGGACCTTGACAATTTTTTCTCTTTTTTCTAAGAAATTATGCAGGTAGTGCCGCATTTCTTTCGCCGCATTAAATCATGAGATGAGAATACATTGTATGTGTAATGCATAAATTCATTG